>VXBQ01002381.1:612879-652490 GCA_013400175.1 Phainopepla nitens
AGATTTTTATTACTTCAATGAGCTCCCAGCCAGTCTGCCTTAATATCCCACTAATTGATTTTAAGGCTTGGAAGCAGCAGAGCTAATTAGCATTTGCTGACTCAGCCCCAAGCCCCCCTCCCCTCCCGGCAGAGGATGGAGCAGATATTGACCCACGTTTGCTGCAGCCCTAAATGAAGTCGAGGGAATATTAAGTGTCTCCTATTGGGGTGTGATTTGCATATGCAAATGAGCTCAATCAGCGCTGGAGAGAGGCCGTGCTAATGCTCTGCAAATAGGAGGCTCTATGAAAGCATTTAAGCAAACGTCAAGTGACACTTGCTGGGCTCCAGCATTGCAGGGAAGGAGCTGCCACTCCTGGGGCAGGGAGGGTAAAATAATTCCCTTCCAATAATTTCAGTGACGAAGTGAAAAACTCACCAAAATCAGCAAAATTCCATGTAAACACTGTTCCCTCCCCAGTTTTGTGCAGAAAACTGCAACAGGTCCCAATCTGTTCCTGCGAATCAGCTTTTCCACATTCCCCTTTGTGCTGGGAGTGTTTCATCCCCAGTGATCACCTCCTAATTCTTAATTTTTTTTTACTGCAAGAACTTTAATTACTGAAGAGTGCTTAATTAGCAGATGTGGAGGGCTGATAGGAGTGATGCCCACTCGAAAGGGATAAAATTGGAGCTCTCCTGAAAGGGAATTTGGAGTATCCTGAACCTTCCAACAGCAATCAGTGGCCATCAGCTCTCAGGAAAAAAGAGGATTTTAGGAAATATTTTTATTTTCTGGGCAGTGAATGGCGTAGTTCATCATTATTCCAACTCCAGCTGGTCAAGAGGGATGGTTTCAGTTTGATTTGCCCATTTAATGTCCTGTATAAACTTCATGATGAGAGAAATAATTGAGTTTGGAAGGGTTGAGTGCATGACCTTTCATTTATGCAAGAGATCGGGACTCAAATGTGTTATTGAAGGCGTTAATTTCCTTTAAGTGGAAATTTTTATTGGCTCTGCCATCAAATTCCTCCTGTTGGGGTTTAGGTTGGGTTTGCAGAAGATGTGAGGAGTGAAATTCCACCCTGATCATTCCCCAGGGCGGGATTTTGGGGACATTTAATAGGGTTTAAGTAAAGGTGATTGGTGTCCTGTGGGTTTTCCATGAACCCAACAATTCCCAACAAAACCCCCTCAGCCAAGGCTGCTGGGGAAGGGGAATTTTGGTTTTCCAGCTCAAATTGTGCTGCCAGCCTGAGGTGTGAGGGGCAGAGGGGTAAGAACTTCCTCTGCTGTGGAAAAAAAGGGAGAAAACAAGGAAAAAAACCCAAATATCCCCCCAAGCAAGCAGCAAAACCCAGGGAAAAGCTTTTCCTCACTTGTCCAACAGCTCCATCCATCCCTGGCCACACAAACTCACCTGGCTTTGTGTTCTGGGGAAAATATAGGGGAAAAAAAGTGAATTCACCTGCACAGGGCCCCTGGAATATTCCCCAGTGCCACTCTGTGGTTAGAAACAATCTGAGAGGTGATTTTAAAATATATTTAGCAAATATATTAATATATTTATCATCTTTATGTATAATAAAGAAGTATATAAACTGAATATATCAATATATTAAATATACATTAATATATCAAATAAATATACCAATAACATAAATATATTAGCTAATATATTAGCAGATATGAATATATTAGCTTTTTATATTATTATGTAAATTTATTATTTAAATAATAAATACAGTAGCTACATATATGAATGTATTAAATACATATTAGTAGATGTAAATCCAGGTGTTTCTCCTCTGCTGGATCAGAATTCCTCATCCAGGTATTTGTGATCCCAACAAATCCCATGAAATGCTGGGAGAGCATTTCAGCCTGAGGGGAAAATTATGAGCTCATTTAATTCCAGATAGATCCTGGTGCCAAAAAAAATGGGACAGAAATGCACATTTCTGCCTGGGAATTGTGGCCTCCGTGGCTGGGAATGGGCAGTGGAGAATGGAGGGTGGGGAATTTGGCAGCTCCAGGGTTATTCCATAAACAGGCATGGCTGGATATTTTCAGCTTTGCACAAAAGCTGAGGGTGGGTACAAAAAAAAAAACAAAAACCCATGGAAAAATGGGTTCCAAGTAACCCATTCAGAGCCCAGACTGATTCCAAAACAGTTTTTCCTTTTTATTTCTCCCTGATGGTTTTGAGGAAGAAATTAATTGTCCTTAAATTACGTGTTTATTACTGTGGAGCATCTGAAATGTCAGGAATTCTTGTCTGCAGGGCCCATGATTTCCTCTGGGCCCTGCTGGAGCTGGATGTGTGGAATTCTCATCTGCTGGTTTGAGGAGCAATGAATTCCCTGCTGTTTCTGCCCTGGCCTTGTGGAGGAAGTAAATTTGCAGGAATATTTCTTTCCTCTTATTTTCCTCCCTGTTTTTACTTCATTCTGGTGGTTTTTCCCCTGGCTGGGTGTCCCACCTGAGCAAATCCCTGGATTTGGGAACATCTCCTGGTTCAGCCTCTTCCCAACCCCTCCATCCCTTTCAGAGTTGGTTTTGCTTCTGGATTTTTTTTTTCCTTCCCCCAGTGCTGTGTCATTGAATTCTGTGAATTTTCCCCTCCTGCAGATTTAATCCCTTTAGTGCTGCTTTGTAGGGCTTGGCTGGAGCTCAGGAATATCTGAGGTGGGCATTGGAGCCATCCTGGATTTACCAGGACCTGGAGTTTGGCGTTGAGTTCTCCTTTCATATCAGAAATTACATAAACCCTGCTCAGTGTGAGGGAAACAAACAGGATTTGAAGCCCAGGAGTCTCCGAAATCTTAATGGAACTGACAGAGAGGTGATTCCAAAATTATCCGGAGAAATGGGAGCAGTTTGTTCCACAGGCCGTGTCAGAAATTGTTGGATTTGTGTTTTTTCAGAGTGTGCTGGACAGAGACCCAGGTCCCAGACTGCCCTGGAATTCATATTCCAGACATTTTGTTATATATTTATAAATATTTATAGATTTAATGCAATAAACTAAACCAGAGGAATCTTTTTGTCCACTTAAAGTACCTTGGAATAATGAATATTGTTTTTATCCTGCTTCACAATGCAATCTCTCATCCTATAAAACTAAACCAGGAGCACAAAATGGGAAGAAAAATATATCTATTCCCTACAATAATCCCATTAATTATGTTTTGGTGGGAATTCCCAACCAAGTCCTGGCGTTTTTATCCCAAACCATCTCCCACCATCTTCTCCTGTTGTTTCAATAATGGGATTTTGTGTCCTCAGGAGCTGGTGGCTGCTAAGGAAGGAATTCAGCAGGGGGAAGAAAAAAAACAACTTCCTGGAAGTCAGATTCCTTGTTCCACATTTGTAATTCTGCATGAGCAGATCCTCAGCAGCTGGAATTTGGATATTTTACAGGAAAATCCATGTTCTGCTGCAAGGGCAATGGAGCAGAGCACAGCAAAGCCCTGGAGCAATTTGTGTGAGCAGCAGTTGGAGCCCTGAAATTCCCCCTGGAAATTCCAGGGGCAGGCTCCAGCACTGGAATTGGAGTGGCTGGCACCAGAGGAAGAATATCCCCATTTCTTGTGGAGAAATCAGACAGGAACAGAAAGTTTTGGGAGCTTGGGGAAGTGTCAGGTTGGTGTGTGGAGCCCATCCAGGTCATGCAGCCACTGACACCCTGATTTTTATGGAATTCTGGGCCTGTAGCCCCTGAAACTCTGATTTTTATGCAATTCTGGGCTCTGCAGCCCCTGACACCTTGATTTTTTTATGGAATTCTGGGCTCTACAGCCTTGAAATCCCTATTTATATGGAATTCTAGGCTTTGCAGCCCCTGAAACTCCTGTTTTCATGGAATTCTGAGCCTGTAGCCCCTAGTGCCCCAATTTTAATGGAATTCTGGGTTCTGCAGCCCCTCACCACCTGATTTTTATGGAATTCTGACCTGTGCAGCCCCTGACATCCTGGTTTTTATGGGATTCTGGGCTCTGCACTCCCTCACACCCCTATTTTTGTGGAATCCTGGGCCTGCAGCCCCTAACACACAGATACTTGGAGCATTTTTGGGCCTGCAGCCCCTAAGATCCCCTCTTTTTGTGGATTTCTGGGCCTGCAGCTCCTGACAACCCCGTTCTCATGGAACTCTGCATACTGCAGCTCTTGACATCCCTATTTTTATAGAATTCTGTGCTTGTAGCCCCTTACAGCCAAGCTTTTCATGGCCTTCCTGAGCTGTGCAGCCCCTGGCACCCTGAGTTTTATGGAATTCTGGCCTGTGCAGCTCCTAAAACCCTGATTTTTACACAATTCTGAGCCTGCAGCTCCTAAGACCCCTATTTTTGTGGAATTCTGGGTCTTCAGCTCCTGGATTTTTATGGCATTTCTGCCACTCCCTCAGCAGAAATCCCCTGAGAACTGATGCCAAACAGATTGCCAGCCTGGATAACCTGGGACTGCCTTCCCAAAAACCAGGGCTCAGGAGGGAGCCACAGCTTTTGTCTCACTGGGAATTGCCTGCTGGATTTGGGAAGGGCAACTTTGTGGTGTTCTGATGGGTGGTGCTCATTTCCCTTCAGGAAAGCCCTGAATTTACTGATTGCAGTCAAACCTGATTTTAGTAAAAACTTCTTTCAATAAAAACTGACTTTACTAAAACCTGATTTCAATAAAACCTGATTTTAGTAAAAAACTAGCTTCAGTCAAACCTGATTTTAGTAAAAACTAGTTTCAAGAAAAACCTGATTCCAGTCAAACCTGATTTCAGTATAACCTGACTTCAGTAAAACCTGATTCCAATCAATCCTGACTTCACTAAAACCTGATTTCAGTAAAACCTCCCAGCATTCCCAGGAGCAAGTGGATGGATGTTTTTAAACACCACAAAAGTTTTTCCTTTTTTTTCTTCCTGTGAGTGATGGGAACAGCTCAGCACCTTCCCCGTGGTCCCAGCTGGGAGGAGTTTCTCATTCCCAGACATTTTCCCAGACTCTGGAGCTGTCTGGGCCAGAGCTCCGGGTGTCCAGTGGACAAAAGGCTTCAGAGATTTTGCAGTGGGGAGTTCATTAGGAAAGGGTTCCTTATGTAACTCCCTCCCTCCTTTGTGGGATGCCTGGAACTTTCATCGAGTAAATCACATCCTGGAAGTCTTTCAGGATGGCAGCAGGGGTTGGGAGGGAGGCATCTCCCTAATCCTGGATGTGTGGCTGCTGAGTCTGGCCAGTGCTTTGTGCTCTGTGAGGATGGGAAGGTTTAATCTGCCTCCTCAGCAGCCTTTGCTCTGCTCCTGCTCTGATCTTTTCCTTGCCTCAGCCCCCACTGGCTGTGATGCTTTGGAATTGATTTAATAGCTCAGTTGTTTGGACATGATTAAAAATGGAATGAATGGAAAGAAGCAGTGAGAGGATGAGCAGCTCATGGAAAGGTTTGGGCTAAAAATACCTGGTTTGGCTCCATATCACAGAACTATGGAGTGTCCTGAGCTGGAGGGGATGAAGGGTGATCCAGTCCAGTTCCTGGCCCTGCACAGACACCCCCAAATCCCTGTACATCCCTGTCCCAACATTCCTAGAGCTCTGACAGCCTTGGGAATGTTCCCATTCCCTGGGGAGCCTGGTCAGCAAAACCTGATTTCAGTAAAACCTGATTCCAATCAAACCTGATTTCAGTAAAACCTGATTCCAATCAAACCTGATTTCAGTAAAACCTGACTTCAATCAAACCTGATTTCAGTAAAACCTGATTCCAATCAAACCTGATTTCAATCAAACCTGATTCCACTCAAACCTGATTCTAGTAAAACCTGATTCCAGTCAAACCTGGTCTCAGTAAAACCTGACTTCAGCAGCCTCTGGGGGAAGAACCTTTCCCTAAATCCAGTCTAACCTCCCTGTCCCAGCTCCAGCTATTCCCTGGCTCCTGTCTCAGGGAGCAGAGATTGGAGCTGCCCCTCAGGCTCTTTTGCCCTCTTCTCATTTCCCCTCTCCACAGAACAGAGATTTACTCTTTCCACATTAAATCCATAAATTCACAGAGGGGCTGTGGAAATCCTTCCTTCCAACATCAGCTTTTGAAAGGGCTGACCTTCCCCCCAGCTCTGCCTTGGGAGATCTGGAGGGCTCAGAGTGGTTTGATCACGATTTGGTGGATTCTTAATATCAAATATTCAAGGCATGAACTTCTGGGCTGAAGCTGAGAGTTGTCCTGCTCTGTGGTGGGCAGGTGAAGGGGAATTTGTGGCATAAACAGATTTTGTTCCTTCTCCTTCCTCTTGGCAGCTGGAACACCTGCACAGAGGGTGCAGGGCTGCGAGGTGGCTGTGGCTGTTCCTCCTGCTCTCCGAAAATTTAAGTAGGGTTTGAATCTTTGCCCTTAGATAGGGCAGGTTTGTGTTGCTTACGAACAAAAGAGTAATTAAAACACAAGCTAAAATTGGGAGTGGATTTGGAAAAACTGAATAGAAGTGGGAATGGGAATTATTTTGAGCTGTTTCTGTTGGATTCTCAGTGAAATTCATCTTTTTTTTTCCTCCGTGTTGGAACTGAATGTGGTGGTTTTGTCTTTATATTTACATCCCTTTGAGATGGTTTTTCTCAGATCCAAGTCAAAGGACTGACTTGATCTGAGGACCACTCAGCTTTCAGCTCAGTGACGGGAAATTTAAGCAGTGGTTTTGCCCCAGAGTGGAAGAAGATTCAGGCTAGTTGTGATACCCTGAGGTATCAGGGGTTTTTGGGTTCAGTCCATCCCTTTCCCTTCCCACTTGCTCTGTGTCCTTTAAAGCAGATCTGAGTCCTGTTTCCATGACAATGTTTGTACAGTAGATGCCTTGCAGTATGGATATATAGATTTTTTCATTTGTAACATCTCCCTGCATGAACTCCTGGTGTATTTAAGGTCTCCTTGAGCTGTTTGGAACATCTATTCCAAATCAGTGTTTCGGGTTAGACACCCAGCTTTTGAGTGAAGCTTCGCAGGGTCTTGTCCAGGGAGAGAGGAGGGTTTTGAGGAAAAAGGAGGGATGGGAGCACTCCTGGTGTGGTTGATGTCTCTCCAGGTTTCCCTGCTGATTTTTGGGGAGGGTTTTGGGAGAGCACTCCCAGCACTCAGGTGGGTTTTTTTGGTGGGGGATGGAATTTCCCCCTCCTTCCCAAACCAGAGGGCTCAGGAGGGGCTGCTGGGGATGGGAAGTGGCAGGCAGGAGGCAAATGTCCCTGCGGGGGTGATGCCTGGAGAGGCTGCCTGGAATAGAGGAATAGAGGCTAGACAGAGGAATATTAAAGGAGTAGAATATATATTATTATATAATATTCCTATTAAAGGAATAAAGTAGGGATTTATTAAAAGGCCTTCACAGGATATGCCTTGGGCAGCACAAGAGCCTGGCTGTGGCTGTACCCAAGATGGACCCTGGGTCACAAGTTTTCACACTTTTATAGGCTTTGCTCCATCTCCATACTGGGGTTAATTGTCCAATTCCAGCTTCAGGTGATGAAGTCTCATCCTCCCAGTTTGCTCTCCTCAATTCCCTGTTGTTTGTATTTTTTGGGCCCGAAGCTGCAGCGGTGTTCTTGGTTCTGGGGCTGGAAAAGGATTGTTTTGTGTGACTGAGCTGTGAGGAGAACTTGCCAACACTCTATATGAAGTTCAGAGTTACACACCAATGCAGTACAGAGTCTGGAAAATACAAAAGTTAAAACTTAAAGCATCAGGGGGATTGGGAATCCTCCAGAACACCTGGGCCATGTCCTGCCCTGGGGGCAGCTGTACTAATGACAAAAGATTGCCCTTAACAAGCCACAGCTGTACCCAGTAAGGACAAGCCCTACCAGTGAGGGGGCTTAGGTGGTCCCAGTCACTTGGAATCTGCTGGACCTGCTGAGAGGAGGAGGGTCGGGTGAGGGACAGAAAAGGTGAGCTGTTGTGTGAGGGACAAACAGGGTTAGGTGGCTGTGAGAGAGACAGAAAGGAGTTAGCTGGTTGTGCAGAAAGAAGAAGAAACCAGAAGGCTGCCTGGGGAAAGTTGAGTTCTTGAAACTGTGTTGTGTCTGTCTCAAATATCACAAGTGGGCACCTGTGACACTGGCTGAGGGAGGTGTGAGTGACACCCTCCAGCCTGGGCTCAGCAGTGACAGCAGAGCCACCTCTGCCTGCCCTGGGCTTCAGGATGCTCCTGCAGGTGGGATTCTGATCCTGCACTGCAGCAGGAGCTGGGAGCTGGGCATGTTCTGTTCCAGGAGCACGGGAGGATGTCCCTCAGAGCAGGAGGGTTCATTCCCACCACATCAGGGCATCTCTGCTTGATGGATCTCCAAAATCCCATTGGTCCTGTGGGGTCTCTGGGAAGCTGCTTCCTTCTACTGCTGATGTGCCCACTCTGAACCCTCAAATGAAGGGATTTTTGGCTTTTCCTCATTTGATTACTCCTGTGGTCATTTCCTCTCTGCCCTGCCTGCCTCAATCTTAGCTTGTATAATTATCTTTTAACTGTCCATTAAATTGGTTTAGATTCTGAAAGAAAAGACAGGGCAGAGCCCCAGAGCCTGTTCCTATTTTGAACAGCAACAGTTGGGGTGTCTGGTGACAGCTCATCCACTGAAGGAATATTCTGGTATTTCCAGCACTGGAAAGCACTTGAATCCCAAAGGCAGGGAAAGGGAGCCAGGTTGGTTGGGGTGAGATCAAGTCCAAAGTTACATTTTGATGCTTGAAAAGAATACTGAAGCTCTGCCTTTGCAGCTCAAGCAGAGCTCCTGTGAGGAGTGTGTTGCATAGTTGGATACACATTTTAAAGTTTCTTCCCCCAAACAGTAGGTCAAGGCTGAGCTGTGTAACTTTTAGTGGGCATCTATCCACCTGAGCCACAGAAATCAGAGTAAGGTTCCTGAAATCAGGATCAGTTCTCATCCCTGAATGGATTAGGCACTGGGGAGATCCCACATGCAGCTAAAAGAGATGAGCCCTTCCCAAGCACTGCTTGTGCTGAGCCCTGGGCGTGTTTTTATGACATAATTGGATCACTTGAGCTGTGTTTGCAGTGAAGGGGATAAAATTACCATCTGGAGGTTTGGGGTTTCTTTTTTTTTTTTCTCCCTTCATCAGTTATGACCACAAATTAATAATGAGTCTGTAGAGCTGGAGGCAGGTGGTGACCAAAATTGCTGTGGCAGCTCTGTGGGCTGTTTGTGGCACCATCCTCGGGCTGGTTTTGGTTCCTGGGTGTTGATGTGAGGTGGCTGGGCTGCCAGCTCAGCCTCCTTTGGCTTTTGCTATAAACTGGTGTCATGTTTTGATATCAGTGGTGTAATATTTCATTTTTCCCCTCTTCCCAAGGGCACTTCTCACACACTCTGTGCTCTCACTCACTGCTTCACATCCTGCTCTGGGAGGCTGATGTCCTGAGAAGTCTTTCCTACAAAATATTGAGCATTTGGTGGTTTTTGGGTAGCCAGGCTTCCCAAAGTAGGAACAGAGAAACTGTGAGAGGGGCAAAATGAGAAGGATAAATCCCGAAGGCAGTTGGAAATGAAAACAAACAAGTTTATCCCTGTTAATTTGTGGGTGTGAGGCAGACCTTCTGGAGTCTGAGAGGAGCTGAAGCAAGTGGAAGCTGTGAATTCCGGGGGTTTCTGGCCCCAGATCTGAGGAAGTGCCATTATTCATGGTTTAACCTGGGTGGAGCTGGGCTGACACAAGTCTCCTCACTTGGGAAGAGAGAGAGCAGGAACGTGCTGTGAAATCCCCACCTGCCCTTCCACAGGGAGCTGGGAGCGAGGGGTGGGGGAGGGAAAAGTGAGCTGTGTGTGGTGCTGTGGGGACAGCCAGGTGACACCTGGGCACAGCTGTGTCCCCAGCCCTGCCCTTGCAGCCCTGCCCGTTCCGAGGAGGGGCTGGGAAGTGCAGGGATGCTGTGCTGTGCTGCAGTGTTTATTCAAACAGATGTGGCTGGCTGCATGAGGAGCCAGCAGCCAGAGCAGATCAATGAGCGGCCCAACAACGTGGCCTCTAAAGTTGGAAGTGGCTTTTTTTCCCTCAGAACAAAGAGTGTTGGTGGCCAGGGCTGCTCTCCAGCGAGGAGCAGAGCAGACCAACACTGGCACCCAGTGTCTGTGTGGGATCAGTTCAGACTGAGCAGGGGGATCTCAGCCCTCTTCCCACACTGAGGCTGATGTGCAGCACGGGGTGAGAGCCCTGATCTGCCCCCAGATCCAGCTCTGCTCCTGTGTGATGCCTTGAGAGGCTCCCTGGAACAGAGTTAAAGGAATAAAGTAGGAATTTATTAAAAGCCCTTCACAGGATTCCCCTTGGCCAGCACAAGGCTGCGGCTGCACTCAAAATGGGCATCAACTCATGGGTTTTCACACTTTTAGAAGTTTTGGTCCATTTCCAGCTCCAGGTGATGCAGTCCCATCCTCCCAACTTACTCTCCTCAATTCCCTGGTGTTTGCACTTTTTGGGTCTGAAGCTGCAATGATGTCCTTGGTTCTGGGGCTGGAAAAGGATTGTTTTGTCTGACTGGACTGTGAGAAGAACTTGCCAACACTTTATTAAAGTTCAGAGTCGCACACTAATGCAGTACAGAACTTGGAAAATGTAAAAGCTAAAATTTAAGGCATCATTTGGTGCCCACTCTGCCCTCCTCCTGCTGCTGCTGCTCTGGGCTGGGCTCTCCTGCTGCACTTTCTGTTCTTCCCCCTGAAAGCAATGAGAAGGTGTCTTTGTTTTACAAACAAACCGTGGGCCTGATGGTAGAAAAGTCCAGATACTGAGAGGTGAAAGAAGCAGTGGGAATAACCATAAATTCCATAAGATTGAAACAGGCTGTTACTCACTCAAACTGTGCTAAATCCCTGGATTTAGAGGGAAAAAAAAGAGACACAAGGAAAAGAAAAAGGGTGATCTGTATTATGTGGTTGGGGAAGTCTGTACCTCTCAAATACCCCAGCCAGTGGGGAAAGAGAGAGGGAAATGCAGCTGGGAAATTGGGATGAAAAGGAGGCTGTATCCTTTAAGAATTTGAGTGACCCCAGGGGAACGCCCCATGGCTTCTCCCTTTATTCCAGTAAAGTTCCAGGACTCCTCTGTCTCCTTTTTGGACACAAACCTCTGGTGTGTGTGGATTAATTTTCCTGACACCATGGAATGGTTAAACCTGGGCTCAGGGAGGGAGGGAGGGGATGTAGAACCACCCTCCTCCCTGGGGAAGCGTTTTTCAGTCACTCTGCAGCTGTTAAATGCCAGTTCAGTGGAGCCTTTAAGCACACACTTAAAGCCATTCCTGCTCAGCAAAACACTTCAGCACCTCCTTTAAATTAAGCCGTGCTCAAGTGTTGTGGCACTGGGAATCTGGAGCGTGTTCAGGGGGATAAACACATCCCTGGTGAGGATCCTGGAGCACCCCAGGCTGGGCTGGTGGCTGAGGAGCTGGGGCTCTGCAGCCTGAGATGTGCCAGGGTGAGGTGGTTCTGCAGGGGGTTCCTGCAGCCAGGTTTCCATATTTCCCACAAGGGCACGGAGGGAGTGCTCAGACACCAGGGAATGGTCTCAAACTGCCAGACAGGAGGGTTAGATTGGAGAGTGGGGGAAAATTCCTCCTTGTGAGGGGCTGGGATGGAGTTCCCAGAGCAGCTGGGGCTGCCCCTGGATCCCTGGCAGTGCCCAAGGCCAGGCTGGATGGGGCTGGGAGCAGCCTGGGACAGTGCAAAGTGTCCCTGCCATGGCAGAGGTGGGATGGGATGAGCTTTGGGTCCCCTCCCAACCCAAACCACTCCAGAATCCTGGGATTTTTATCTTCATTCCAGCCAGGCTTCCTGTGCTGTGCTCATCCAGTGCTGGCTTTTTTTTTTTGGAAGTCTAAATGAGGAGTGGCAGCAAGTCCCAGCTGCTGGGGCTGCTCCCCACATCCCCCACACACGTGGGATCGTTTGTTCCTCAGTTCCCCCTGATCTCACTGCTCTCATGCCTCACATCTTTTGCTATTTCTGCAGCCTGAGGATTTAGTCAAATCCAGGCTCATCCTCTCCCAGCCTTTGGGGTATCCTTGGAAGTTGCACTGAAGTTGCTCTCAGAAGTTGCTGAGGCACATTCCAGAAAGGGAAATTGAAAATTGAAACTGAGTTTTCAAAAAGAAAAAAAAAAAAGCCAACCAAAAAGCCCCAGAACTGCTCCCACAAACAAGATAGATGACGAACCATTTTGGTTGCTATTATCCAAAAGTAACTTTCTGGCTGGTTTTTAGTGAACAAAGAAATATTGGAGGGGGAAAAAAAGTAGTTTCCATTTAGCTTTATCTCTGGCTGTACTGGAAACAAATCATGGCACAAAAAAAAAAAAAGGGATAAAATGAAATGAAAACGATCCCATTTATTTCCTTTCCTGTAGCACACTCTGGACAGTTCTTGTGAAGATTAAAACTCTTCTGAACAAAAGCAGATTGCACTAAAACACTGCTGAAAGGTCTCAGACAGTCCTGGAGTATCCCTGGGCTACTTGGCCCAGAAGTTACAGGTTCAGAGTGAGAGGAAATGGGTCTGTGTGGATCTCTCCTCCACTCTCCGTGTCCTCCATGCTTGTCCACTTAATTTTTGAATTGTGATGGAAATCTTAGGCATATTCTTCTTAAAAAATCTGATTTTTCCCCTTGAGTTTCTAGGACCCAGTGCAGGCTCGCTCATTAAGAGAATCTCTCCCTGCCCTGGCTCTCCTGTTGATTCCCGTGGATATCTTGACTTCCAACCCCCCCAAAAAAATCCAGGAAAGGCGGGAAAATGCAAAAAAGGGTTAAAAATATTATAAAAAATCAGAGTGGGGATTAATTTGGAGCTGTGTGTGCAGCGCTGCCTGAGCCAAATTCTTGAGGTCAATGATTTTGTTATTTCTGTGTGCTCCATGCAGCATTGTTCCATGGGATTTATGAATTATTGCTGCTCTGGCAGGGCCTGCCTCGCCTTCCTTCCTCTTTTATTAGGGATGAAAATTAGTCAGGAATGCAGAGATGTGATGTACAGCCTCATATCATCCAAGTTGAGCTGCTTGATAAGATTTCAAGGTTAGAGCAATGATAGTGTGGAAATCTCTGTCGTAAACCAGCCCGGGTAATTCAAGCCATAAAAAGCTGCTTTTAGCTATGTAAATAGGGTAACAGAGCAGAGCTGCATGCCCTAAACCTTGGGCTGGTTTCATATTCCAGCAATATCAACAGAGAACATGGAGCTGGAGATTAATTGGAATAGGAAGCAGGGAAGGTTTCTCCTCAGGGGGGTGAGGATGGGTTTGGGTTTTGTTTCAAAGTCCCTGGAATAGGTCAAGGAGCTGATGGTGAGCAAGGAGAGAAGCATCTCTTTATTTTTAATGTGTTTTTTTTTTTTTTCCCTTTTCTTTCCCTGCTGACAGTGAGAGCTTTGGGGGCTTGGGAGAGGCTGATGTAATTAGGCTGAATGCGTTGTGATGGTGGGACTCTGGCCAAGGATGCGTTGAGTCACATCTAATGACTTAAAAACTCCTAATTAATTTCGAATGAACTGGAACAAGGAGGCACAGCTTGACGAGCACCAGGTTGTGAAAGCTCCTGATGTTGAAAACTGGCAGTGGAGCCATCCTGGGATGAGGAAAGTTGGGAGCAGCCTGGTTAAAAGGAGCGGAAAGAAATGGATGCAAGAAATAAAGGTGGATGGGAGGAGGATTCTGGTGTGGATCAGCAGTTCTGGGAGCTCTGTAGCAGCTCACAGTTCAAAAGAGCAGGGAGAAAAGGGGTAAAAAAATGAAAATCAGTGGGTGGGCTGAGGCTGCTGGTGCAGGTCAGCAGTTCTGGGAGCTCTGCAGCAGCTCCCAGGAGTGGGAGATGGAAATGCCTCAAATCTCTGGTTTCCATTTCAAGTTTGGTTCATTTGAGGTGACACCCTGTGAAATCTGGGACTCAGATCTGCTGTGGTACTCACAGGTCTGGCCCCTGGAGGAAAAGGATAAAATTGTGGAGGAAGGAGGATCCTGGATATGCTCCCAGGGTGAAATCTCAGGATCACGGAGGGATTTGGGTTGGAAGGGATCTTAAAGCTCTTCCTGTTCCATCCCAGTGGGCAGGGACACCTGCAGCTAGAGTGGAGGGTGAGACACAAATCCCAGGGATTCGTGAGGTTCCAGAGGGTGGGACTGAAGGGGCCCAAACTGAAAGGGAAGAGGAAGAAAGCAGAGCTGTGGAGCAAGGGGACGTTCAGCTGGGCACAGGTTGCCTTGTGCCCTCCAGGTTCCTTTTTGATGGCTGAGTGGCTTTGAGGGAGGACTGAAGGAAAGTGGCAGAGCTGCTGGTCCTGCTGGGTTTATCCCTGACTGTTTTCCATGTCCTGGCACGTGCTGGTTTCTTGCTGAGAAGGTGCCACTTGTGCATCAGGTCACTGTCACCTCGTGTGCCACCACAGGCGTGGTTCTGCTCTGCTGAGGTCCTGATCTGCTTCTGCTGGCCTGGAACACCCCCAGAGTGGCTCCTCTGCTGGGTCACCTTGGCAGGGAGGTGTCCAGAGCCCAGGCAGCCCTGGGACAGTGACATTGGAGGTGCCACTGCCCCAGGATAATCCCATTGCCTTTCCTCTGCCTTAAAATCAGATCAGGCTTTGGCAGCTGTTCAGATCCAGACAAATGAAATAAACTGCTCTGAATTCATCGTGGGAAGGAACAGACTCAGCTCCAAAATGAGTAACAGGACCTTCCCTTCATCTCCACAAATCTGCTCCCTGGCTGCGTTCATTTCCATACAATCACTGGGAAATATTCCCTTGATTGCTGGGAACAAAGGGGAGGGGGGAAAGAATCCCTGCTCCTGATCTGCAGTGGAATTGGTAAATGGGGAAGACAGAGCTTTAATAACATTATTCTGGGCGACATCTGAGGTAAATAATCCAGTTCTATTAATCCCTGCAGCAGCCAGGGCTCTCTCTGGCTGGTGGAGGCAGCCAAGGATGGACTGTAATATAATGTAATAGAATATAATATAAATTATCTCTGCTCAGGGGTGTTGGAGCAGAATCCCAGATCCATGGAAGCAGAGGCTGCAGCAGCTCAGGGGATCACTGAGCAGGGATCCAAAGGCCTGGGGACAGTCAGGGGTTCCAAGGACATCCCCAGAACCTTGGACCCCTCTCGATCTGCTGTGGGATTCTCAGGGAGGACAGAGCTGGGAAGGTTCTGGAGCAGCTGAGGAGGAAAGGAGGCTCAGTGAGAACCTTGGCCCTCTCCACATTCCCTGCCAGGAGGTGCCAGACTCTTCTCCAGGTGACAGGGAAAGGAAATGGCCTCCAGGGCACGTTTGGGTTTGATATTAGGAAATATTTCCTCCCTGGAAGGCTTAGCCAGCCCTGGAAGAGGCTTGGGAGTGGAGTCACCAACCCTGGAAGCACTGAGGGAAGTGTGGATGTGGTGCTGAGGACCTGGATCAGTGGTGACTGTGGTGGGGGTGAGCTGAGGGTTGGAACTGGGGACCTTGGAGACTTTTTCCAGCCCAAAGGAACTTTTCCAGCCCAAAGGAGGTTGGAATTCTGTGAGGCTCCAGTGCTGTGTCCTTGGACTCTGCTCCTCCCCTCTCAGGGGAAGGGAGATCTCAGCAGGTCTTTTTTGGGGCTGACCATGTGGATCCCAGACTGGTTTGGGTGAGAAGGGACCTAAAGCTGATCCCATCCCAGCCCTGCCCTGGCCAGGGACACCTCCACCATCCCAGGGTGCTCCAGGTCCTTTCCAACCCAGCCTTGGGCACTTCAGGGATGGGAAATCACAGATTCCCTGGGCACAGGTTCTGCACCTTGAGGGAGCCCTCATCTGGGCAGCCCAGCCCAGCTCTGGATGTCACCCCAACCCCTCTGGAATCGTTTTTCTCTCTCCATGAGCAGCAGTTGGAAGATCTCCTCGTTTCCTGCTCTTGGGTGATTTAAAAACCCCAATCCAAGTTCCCTGCAGCGACCCAGGGCAGTGGTGGGGGTTAATGCTGCTCCCCCCAGAGCTGCTGTGCCTCCCCTCCTGGAACAAGATCTGAAATGTGCAGGCAGCCCAGTGAAGCAGAATTTTAATCTGAGATCTGTTTTTCAAGTCTGATTTTAAGATCCCATGCAGGTCAGGGTTGTCTGATTCTTCACAGTTCATTAAGTAGAGAGCAGCTCATGGTAGAGATTGACTTTTAAAAATGATGGATTTTTATTTATAGTGGAGTTCTACTCATTAATTTTAAAGGATGGAAGCATAAAAGCAGGAATGGGTTCATTTTAAAAAAAAAAAGTGACATTGGTAATTTAATTAAATTGGGGGTTTGAGTATCATTACAGAAAATGAAATGTTAGTTCTGGGCTGCTTTTCCACCCGTTTGGATTTGACAGCAGCCCCTGCTCCCAGAACCTGCCTGGGCAGCAATATTTCCAGGTGGAACTTCCCAGCCCCAGGGGCTTTGGGGGAGGATGGAAATAATGGGTTTGGGGGCAAGAAATGGTGTCAGGAGCTGGGATCTGCCCCTGCTGCTGTGCAGGGAGGGGCTGGGGGTAGCTGGAGCCCTGGGCTGGGCTTGAAATGAGATGATCCCTAAATTCCTTCCCAACCCAAGCCACTCCATGATTATCCAGAAGATCAAGCACCTGCCACACCCTGATCCTTAAGTTCCTTCCTGTGGTTCAGAAATTGCTCAGACTGGTCAGGAAGGAGAGGATCTTCTGGACTCAGCAGCTTGGGGAGGGATTTGGAGCAGCCTTAAGCTGCACCAGGGGAAATACAAATTGGATGTTAGGAAAAAGTTTTTTATGGGAAGAGTGATAAAGTACTGGAATGATAAAGTACTGGAATGATGAAGTGATAAAGTACTCCACTGCCCGGGGAGGTGCTGGAGTCACCATCCCTGGATGTGTTTAACAAAGCCTGGATGTGGCACTGGGTGCCAGGGTTTAGGTGAGGAGTTGGGCATGGGTTGGACTCGATGATCTTGGAGGTCTCTTCCAACCTGGGGATTCTGAGATTTCCCTTCTTATCTGGATATTCGGTAGAAATGATATTTAAACGTTGAGTCCAAGGGGCCTGACGAATTCCGGGCAAGTTTGGAGATTGCTCAGGTGGATTACTCTGTTTCCAGTGATGATTATTCTGCTTGAACTGAGGATTTACCCCAGCCCTGTGACAGTTCCCTGTCCCTAACCAGGCCCTGCTTCCTTCCCTTGCAGCCCTGCCCAGCCACACGTGCGGGAACCCGGGGCGGCTGCGGAACGGGGTCCAGCAGGGAACCACCTTCAGCATCGGGGACAGGGTCAGGTACAGCTGCAACCCCGGCTTCTTCCTGGAGGGCCACGCCCTGCTCACCTGCCAGGCCAGCTCAGGACATGGAGCCTCCTGGGATTTCCCCCTCCCCGTCTGCAGAGGTAAGGAGATCCCCCTGGAAATGGGTTTATCCCTCTCTGTGTGTGCCAGGGCATTGTTTTTCTTTTCGTCTCCCCCTTTCCCTTGGCAGGCTGCAGAGCAAAGCTCCCTCTGCTCGTGGAAATCCATCCCTGAAAAACTCATTTTCCATCTCAGAGTGTGAATGGGGCTCTCCCCTGCTCTGCCAGCCCTAATGAAAAGGAACCATCACAGCAGATGCTGCACAAGGGCCTGATTTCAATTGGATGAAGTCATGAGATGCTTGGGGTGGGGTGTGGGGCTCGGTTTAAAAGGGTTAAAAACCAACTCTTGGAATCCAACCCTTGAAAACCAGCCCTTGGAAACCAACCCTTGAAAACTAGCCCTTAAAAACCAACTCTTGTAATCCAACCCTTGAAAACCAGCCCTTGGAAACCAACCCTTAAAAAACAACCCTGAAGGGGAAATTAAATGTGGTGTGGTTGATAGTTTTTGGGTTGTGGTTAATCCTTTTTGATGGGTTCCTCAAGGCTGCTGGGGTTTGGGGGAATAATGGGAAGGTTGTGAAGGGCTTGGAGTGTTGGGGATGTGGCACAGCTGCTTTAGCTGCAGTTTCTTGGCCTGAAGTGGGAAAACCTCTATTTTACAAGTGACAGGACAAGGGGGAATGGCTTTAAATTGAAAGAGAGTCGGTTTAGATTAAATATTAGGAGGAAATTCCTCTCTCTGAGGGTGGTGAGGGGCTGGGATGGATTTCCCAGAGAAGCTGTGGCTGCCCCTGGATCCTGGAAGTGTCAAAGGCCACGTGGGAGCAGCCTGGGATCATGCAAGGTGTCCCTGCCCATGGAACGGGCTGAAATGAGATGATCCTAAAATTCCTTCCCAACCCAAACCATTCCATGATTATCCAGAAGGTCAAGCACCTACCAAAGCCTGCAGGTTTTCCAGCTGAAGCACTGGAAATGGGACTGGATTTTTCTCCTTTCCAGTGCCAGATTCCCTCTCCTGTGGCACATCCCGGGGTGCCTGTGGTGCTCTGCTGCAGGAAAGGTGGGTCTGTGCAGGGCTGGGATGTTCCCTGCCTTGGGGAGGTAAAAACCCACCCATGGAATGAAAACAATTCCCAACTTCCTGCCACTTCAAGGGCAGGGAAGCTTCAAATTCCTTTATCAGTCCAGAGAGTGCCTTGCTAATTATGCTCCCACGGGGGGCTGGAGAGTCTGTAAACACACAAATATCTGTGTTGTTTTACCAAAAACATTTGCTGCTGCTCTTGAAGTCTCTTCCCCTCGATTCCTTGTGTACTTCAGCAGAGCATCTCCTATTGATTCTTTTTATTGACTCTGCCTGTGCAATCAATCAGCCCCTCAAAGCTGGGCCGTGGAGCTGGAGTTGAAAGTGAGCAAATATTGTTTGCTGGGGATGTTTTTAATGCTCCCTTGGATCGGTTACACGGCACAGAGATGTGCTGTGCCTCTCAGTGGGGGTTTTTTTTTGGGTACTTCCCTGCTGGTTTGGGGCCAGGAGCGTTTAAGGAGTGTGAGGAGGAGCTCAGAGTGACTTGAGAGAGGGCTGCTTATCCCTGGTGGTTTTTATGATCAATTATGATGCTATTCTCTGCTTATTCTTCAAATTAGGATGGTCTTTGTCACTTGTATGATACATTTCTTTCAGTTTTTTTCTTTTGAGTTTCGCTGGAAGGGAAAATACAGAATCAAGGGATCATTGATTCCAGCTCCTGGCCCTGCGCAGACTCCCCAAAATCCCACCTTGAGAGCAGTGTCCAAATTCCCCTGGAGCTCTGGCAGCCCTGGGACTGTTCCCATTCCCTGGGGAGCCTGGGCAGTGCCCAGCACCCTCTGGGGGAAGAATATTGGCCTAAATCCATCCTAATATTCCATCAGGAGGAGCTGCAGCCCCTCTGAGCTCTGCCCTCAGCTGCCCCTCCTGCCCCTTCACCCTTCATGGCCCTCCTTTGGACACTCTGAAAGGTGAAATTCCCTGAAATTCCACCTTGGGAACAGGCAAAGCAGCACCTTGTTGGGAGAAAAGGGAATTCCCTGCCTGGATGGAGCAGCTCCTTCTGCTCTGACAGCACCTCCCAGAGTCTTCTCCTTGCCCAGCTTTGTTCAGCTTTTGTGGAGGAAACTGCAGGGAGGGAGGGATGAATCCTGACCCCAGCTGGTGCTGGAGCTGAGGGTTGGCATCATTTCCATTTGTGAGATCCCCTCTCCAGCTGGAGGAAAAGCCCAGTTTTGATTTCCATCCTGAACTGCCAAACTCCTGTTCGATTTCAGCGCTGCCCTTCCAGTCTGGAGTCCAGCCCTGGGGCTGGAGGCACCTGAGCTGCTGCAGGAAGGAGGAAAATCCAGGCAATGGCTCCAAGGGCAGCACAAAATGTGCATTTCTGCTGGTGGAGCTGTGCCTGCAGCTTCCTGGAGGCAGCCACTTCTTTTCTGATTCTTCAGAAAGTCCAGAGGAAGCAGGAGATGCAGCACAGGCCCAGGAGTTGTCACTGACAAGGGGTTAAATCTCCCCCACTCTGATTCTGGCAGCCACAGTAATTTCCTTAAGAAATCACAGACATGTGAGGCAGAGTGTGGGATGCTCCACTCCTGTTCCCACCAGCTTTCTTTTCAGTGTGGTGTTTTTACTCCCAAGCCCTGTTGTCCCAACCCTTGGGGATGTTTCTGTGGCTCAGGAAGGTGCTGGGATGGGAGATGTGATTTTCACTCTCTCCTGGGATTTTCCTCCTCTTTGCTGGGCATAGATGGGAGGAAAGTTCCAGGAAAAACCTCAGAGGATCCTGATCAGGAAAAAGGGGACATCAGGAGGAATTTCCTCATGGAAAGGGTGGTCAAGCATTGGGAGGGGCTGCCCAGGGAGGTCTGGAGTGCCCATCCCTGGAGGTGTCCAGGAGAGGCCTGGATGTGGCACTCGGTGCTCTGGGCTGGGGACGAGGTGGGGATCTTGGTTGGACTTGATGGTCCTGGAGGGCTTTTCCAACCTAAATAATCCCGGGATTCTGTGATGGAACAGGAAGTTTGAGCAAGAACAAGTGAGGAGATCATGTCTGACAGGGAGATGTGCTGGGAACGGGCTCCTCAGGAGAGCTGGGAGCAGCTCTGACACTGGGGGTGTTTAAAATCAAGCCAAGAGCTTGGTGGGAAATGAGCCAACACTTGCCAGGAACGAGCCCCTGGCTGATCCTGATGGATTTGTGCATCCCTGCACACCTTCATCCCTAAGAGTGGGCAGTGAACCCCCCCCTGAGCAAACCAGTGGGGCCTGGCTGTGACTTTGGGTGGATCCTGGGGCAGGGTCCTGTAATTTCGAGGAGCTAGACTAGACTAGAGAGACGACATGCTTACTGATACAGTGGAAATGGCCAATCCCCTTTATTCATTGAGTACATTCNGCAGAGGCAGACTGTGTCCCTGGTCACTAAGAAATTCCTCTGCAGTCGGGGCTTGTTGCTGCCGAGTTCACAGCTACACAAATGACTCCAGTATTTCAGGTTGGTAAATCAAGGAGAAGAGTTTATTTCGAGTAGAGCAGAGCTCTTTATAGGAAAGCTCGTACTGGTCAGTGAGAATAAATGAAGACACTCTCCAATACCCACTGGAGAAAAAGACAACAATTCTCTGAGAGATAGAAAAAATGTACTGCAGGTGCATTATCTTTGTTTCTCATTGCCTGACATCTTTTCTCCCAGAATAATGTGAGAAAGCCACTCATTTTTAGGCTTCTCCAAACTATGTGAGAGTCTGGCGACCACAGGGGCTCATCCCTCACGTTGTGTTGCAGCCGACGACGCCTGTGGAGGGACCCTGCGGGGCCAGAGCGGGATCATCTCCAGCCCTCACTTCCCCCTGGAGTATGGCAACAATGCAGACTGCACCTGGACCATCCTGGCCGAGCCTGGGGACACCATTGCCCTGGTGTTCATGGATTTCCAGCTGGAGGACGGATACGATGTGCTGGAAGTTGCTGGCACTGAGGGCTCCTCGCTCTGGTAGGTTCCTGCTGCTCTTCGTTCCTTGTGGGGTGCTTGGGGGTGGTGCTCGTGGTCTGTGTGGGCAGAGCTAAACTTCACTGGGTGCTCACAGTGAGCAGTCTGTGCCTGAAGGAGGAGAAATTCCCAGCTATTCCCAGTAGTTTCCTTCTGAAAGTTGGGATTGGCTTGGCAAACTCTGCAGTTTCGAATCCTGTTGTCTGCAGTGAGAGTCCGTGTGTGGCTGGGTAGAAGAAGAAAGAAAAAACCCCAAACAAAATCACCCAGCCTCTGAGAAGCCCTCAAACCCTGCCACATTCAAGCCTTGGTTCTGCTAAATGTTCTCATTATTGCTGTTGATGAAGTTCTGGAAATGTTTCACCAGATCCACTTGTCCCTGGGAAAGGAGACAGAATTCCAGCCCCCCTCTCATCCCAGGGGTTGCCTGGAAAATGCTCTGGGAAATATTGCTTTGATTTGGGATGAAAGCCAGTATTTCCCATATTCTGGAACTACCCCAGTGCTCTGAAGGCAGAAGAAATAAGGAACTGCAGAGGGAGCTTGATTTCCTCCTGTTGTTTTTATAGCAAAGGACACAGTGATCAGCTGCTCTCAGCAAATGGTTCGAAGTCCTGACTGGCAGCAAGTGGAAGGTCCTGGAAGTTGGATTTAAACCCAACATCCCCCTGGAAGGGAAAAATGAAGCATTTGAAATAATCAGGTGTTGCCTGGAATTATCAGCAGCGAGTTAAATTGTGATTATTTGTGAGGATCCTGTTGCAAATCCCATTTATTTGAATGATTTATCCTGGCTGGCAGTTCTGAGGGAGCAGGATTGGAGTGTTTAGGGTGTATTGATGAGAAGGAAGTTGCCATTTAGCACGTACCAATTGTTTACCGTTCCCAGGCCCCCTTGGAAAATTAGATGTTGCTGTTTGATGAAAAAAAAAGCCCGGGCTGGTTTTATTAGAATGCATTAATATTTTAGGGCGCTGTTGGTTCGTAGGCACTCAGCTGTGCTGGCTGGGAAGATGGATGGAGCTGGTTAAGAAACATTATTCAGCCTGGAGGTGTTGCCAGAGCAGAGCTGTGTCTTGTCATGTCAAAAATAAAACAAAGCCTGGCAGAGGGAACCTGCTGGAAAAATAAAATAAATAAAATTAAATTAATAAACTCCTCGTAAATACGGCGGGGGGAAAAAAAACTTTAAAAATGCCAATTGTGGGGAATGGAAGCCTGGCTTTGAGCTGAGCCTGTAGTGCACACACAGTCCTTAAAGCTGAGATTAAAACCTCGTTTAAGTTTTACAGGTGTCACTGTGGGGCTTGTTGGAGGGAAAAATGATGGATTTGCATCCCTGCTCCCCCTCCAGGTGTCCATGTGCTGCATCCCTGATGCTGCCTTTCCTCCCAGTGCCTTTCCCTGGATGAGCTCAGCCCTTTTTGGGATCCCCCGGCCCCAGCAGCAGCAATTCTCTCCTGGCAGAAGCTGTTCCTGCTTTTGGAGGTGCATCCCTGAATTCCACATCCCTGATTTCCACGTCCAGCCGCACCCCCAGCCCATTCCAGGGGATCTCATTTCACATTCCTGAAGGAAACTTTGCAGTCCCACAAGTGGAATTGCAAAGAAGTCTTGTTTGGAATTTCATCTCTCCGAGCTGGCCTGGTAATTAAATTCAGATGAGTCAGTTCTCAATAATTTTTGTCCGTAGGGGGAAAAAAACCTGGCGCTCCTATCTCATCTCTAACCATGCTGATGTGATTCAGCAGGAAAAGAGAGCTCAAACCCCTTTTTCCCCCTTGTGCCTATGAAAAAATGGGTTTTAATTATTGGTAATAGGGCAGAAGGACTTGCAGCCAATTCTCTTGAAGCCTCTCGCAGCTGAATATTTCAAATATTTCATTTTCTGAACATTCTGAGTAGTTTTAGTCATGGCCAGACTGGGCACAAATAAACAAAATTCAATTTCATCAGGAGAATAATTCCTGAGTGTTTCCAAGCTATGGAATGGCACCTAATGATGGTATTTATGAGCCCATTAACTCAGCACTTCAAGTAACCTTGACTTGACCTGCTCTTGGAAAAACCTGCATTATCATTCACCCTCCTGGCTTTAAAAATTGATTTTTTTGTGGGTTTATTTTTATTATTATTAACTAGCTTGCTTTAAGTGCCTCCACATTGATCCTGGAGAATCCTGAGCTGGGTTTCCTTTGCTCCCCGACCTGTTGGATGTGAATCCTGCAGGAAGAATTCCAAGGGAATTCTGTGCCAGGCAGAGCAGCAGGAGCCTGTTGGAGACAGATCCATAAAATCACACATTTACAGCTCTTTCAGCTGCTCCCACAGCTCTGCCGGGGGACCTTGGGCCCAGATTGCCTTGGCAGGTGAGAGATGAAATCCTGCTGAGCAGGGAGCAGGAGGGGGAAGGAGCAGGAGGGGGAAGGAGCAGGGTGGGGTGGGCCTGTGGGATGGGGAAGGGCAGCCTGGGGGGCTCCAGGAGCTGCCCTGTTCTCCTTTGGGCCATCCAGGTGTGATCCTGGAATTCCCCAGGGTGTGAGTGCACCTGCTCCAGTGGGAACAAGGGGATCTTTGAGGTTCCTTCCAGTCCAGTCCACTCTGGGATTCTCTGGCAGCCTCACTCCCAGACTTCTTCTTGTCTTCCAGGCTTGGGGTTCTCTTCCCTGCACTTTGTCCCTGAGAGATCTGGCAAGATTAGTGCAATTCCTCCCTCTAAATCTGTGGAAAAGAGGAAAATCCCCCAGAGAGCTTGAGTCCTCCCAGGGCCTGATGGTTTGCTTTGTGTCAGCACCTGCTGGAGCTGGGAATTCCCTGTGCTGAGAGTGTCAGGAATTGCTGCTGATTGTCCCTGGTTTGTGGCACCTGCTCAGAGCTCACCCTCCAAAACCTGTCAGGCTGAGCACCCAGAACACCCCAAAATGTGTCTCTGACATGGGCTGCCTGGGGTGTACTGGAGCTTCAGGAGATGTTTCTGATTGGAAAAATTTAGGTGGGAAATTTACTTTTAGGATGCAGATGGTTGCTTTAATAACAACGGGGCTTTCCAGATCTTTTCTATCCAGGTTGTGTTTTGTATGGGTGGGAGGGACTGGGATTTTTGTTGGGAATTGTGCTGCTGTTGCTGCTTTATCCTGGTGTCGTGGGCTTCAGATCACAGAATGCTCCGAGCCTTTTTGGGTTTATTTTAGGAAAGTTGCATCAGCTGTCACATTGCCCCAGTGCCTCCCACTCCTTGAGCCTTCCCTTGTCATTCCCCCTGAGAACCAGTTTCTGCTCCTTGATTTTCTGCTGATAATCCCATGCTGAGGGAATGTGGTGGGAGAAGCAGGGCTGCAAGTGAGGAATGGCCAAATCCAGGGAGTTTATTCCTGTCTGAGTTCAGTTCCTCCCCCTCAGTGCCTCGTCTTCGTTTTGCCTCTCCACCCTGGGCGCTGCATTTTCCTCCCTTGCATAGAATCTTTCCTTCTCCTCTGTTTTTTTCACTTTGTTTGTGTAGAATTCCTTTTGGCTTCATCTTGTGATTTCCTGGGAAAGGAACCTGCCCCAGCATGTGAGTTACTGCACACACTCCCAGCACAGCTGGGCCAGATGTGAGGGCAGCACAGGCACCTCACTGCACTCCAGATGCTGGGCAGTGGGTGAAAACAAAAGCTCCCATGCACCAGGTGAGCCTGGGAGAACCAAGGACCTTGGAATTCCAGCTTCCTCTGGTTGATTCTATGGGTTTTTTCTGGAGCTGAGACCAGGGGACCCCTTGGGGCCATCAGCCCTTTCTGGAGCAGCATTCCTGAAGTTCTCTCTTTGTTTCTCTTCCTGGGACCCTCTGGAGCCATCAGCCCTTTCTGGAAAAACATTTCTCATGTTTTCTGTCATTCCCATGTTCCTGAGACTCCTTGGGGCCATGAGCCCTTTCTGGAGCAGCATTCCTGAAATTTTCTCTCATTCCCATGTTCCTGAGACCTTCTGGATCCATCAGCCCTTTCTGGAGAAACATTTCTGATGCTCTCTCTCATTCCCATGTTCCTGAGACTCCTTGGGGCCATGAGCCCTTTCTGGAGCAGCATTCCTGATCTTCCCTCATTTCCTTGCTCTCTGGTTTCCCTGTTCCTGCAGAGAGCCGAGTTTGGGGGAAGATTTTGGAAGGAGCCATCGGAGTTTCAGCAGCTCCTCTCAACCTCCTTTTCCTGTCACTACGAGCAGCTGACCCTTCCCTCCCCAGCACCTGAGAGTCTCTTTAAGTGATTCCCAAAAGTCCTTAGGAGCTCTAGGATCTCAGGGATTTCCTCAGGATGCCTCTGGCCAGCCCTTCTCTCTCCACACTCCTGCTGCTCTCAGAGCTCTGGGTTCTGCAGGTCACAGCTTCACCTGGTGCTGATGATGGCTGATCAATCCATCATTTCCAGGAAAAAAGGAACCCATCATTTCCAGGGGAAAAAACCCCTCCTGATGAACCAACCCATTTTCTTCATATCAAAGCAGCTTCTGATCTTGCCGTGGCAGCCTCAGAGCTTTCAGCTCCCGGTTTTCATCTTGGAGCTGCCTGTGAAGTCCATGGCTCCAGAGGGCTGGTGAGCCAGAATTTTGTGGTTTGGGATGTTCCTCCTGCTGCTGCTGCTCCCTGTGCAGCTTTCTGGGGTAACCCTGCAGGATCCTACAGATTTTTCCTGGCATCCCAGTGCGGGTGGGAGCCGAGGATGGTCCCTCTCTCTCCCCCCATGCCTCCCCAGCAGCTGCTGTTCCTCACAGGGATTCTGAAAAGCAGATTGCTTCCCAGAGATTCTCATCTCACACTTGCCACTCTCTGGCAGAATTTTGCCAGGCTGTAATTGCTTTTATTTGCAAGTTGACAAGAATTATCCTGCCCTGGGCGTGCATGAGGCTGGAGCTGGGAAGGTTTTTGTGTCTTGAAAGAACGTTTTTCATCACCAGTTAAAACCCAGAAAAATGGGAGAGTTTTCTTTTCTTGTGCAATGATTGGAGCTTCTTTAGTGCAGGAACTCCTGGATGCTTTATCTGTAATATTCAGGTAATTTTATTCCATAGGAGGTGTTTTCCATAGGACTGGGAAACGTGAATGAAGTGGCTTTTGAAATCCCTATTTAAATCTCACTTGCATCTTCTTTGGAATCTGCAAAATCGACTTCCTTATTTAATTCCATCATTTTTCTTCCAAGCGTTTATGTGCTTTTAATTGGAAACCAATCCCACAAAGGCTTCAAAGCCCTAAAACTTTGCTTCAGAGGGAAATGGTTTTCCTGCAGAATCCCCTTTTTTCTTGGAAGGTGCATTCCCTGCAGGGAACATTCTGGAGAAGCCAGAACCAGAGCAGTTCCAATTCCTGGGAGAGGTGGTGGGGAACTTCCAGCCTTTGGAATTCCTGCCCTCCAGGCCTTACTGGAACATGGATTTCCTCTGTGAAGAGCAGGAATTTGTAGGTCAGGGAGCTGTTTCTCCCTGTGGGAGCCCTGAATTCCGGGAGGCAGAGCTGGTGGCTTCCCCAGGGAATTCCAACCATGCCTGAGCACCTTCGCTGCTGCTGGGAAGTTCAGGGATTGGGAATGCTTTGGACAGGGAGGTTCCTGCTCCCACATTGCCCCAGAGCTCCTGGCACTGCAGAAATCACTGGGAATGCTGGAAGGAAGGGTAGGCTGGGATCTGGAGGAGTTCTGTGGTTTGTGTGTATTCCTGGAGGGAAGGGAAGGTTTCAGCTCCTTCCCGAGGCCGTGGCTGAACGTGGAGCAGCAGAACCTGCTTTTCCCTGCTCCTGGCTGCCATTCCTTCTCCTGGGAAGCATCTGCTTCCCAAATCCTGCCCTGGGGCATGGCAGGGAGAGAGAAACTCCTGTGACAAGGCCCCATGACCTCTCCATGTTCCATGCAATCAAACAGGACCAGATCCCGTTCCCACTGTCCCCCCAATCTCGCTTTTCCAGGCGTTAACACATTAATTCCATTTGCTGCCTAGTGGAAAGCTTTTAATGAATGTTCAGACTGGGAAGATGATGCTTTTAGGCTGAAAACTACCCTGATAATGGTTTAATTGCCCTTTTATCCCAAATTTGTCCCTTCTCTGTTGTTTGGTCACCTCAGGGGCAGAGATCCCCATGGAAAGGGCACTGCTGTGTGCTCCTGAATCCCAAGGGATGAGGGAAAGGCAAGCCTGTGGAAAAAAAATCCCTGAAGGTCATTAATGCTTAATTTCTTTCTGTGTTAGGTCTGCAAACACACATTAGGAGAGTAAAAAAAAAAAAAAAAAAAAAAAAGGTTTTTGCAAGAAGCCTCAATAGCTGTGATCTAAAAAGAGGTTTTATTGAGACTGAGGCTGAGTCTGACATGCCTGGCTGGAAGCTGAGAAAAATATTGGAACCTCCTTCAGGATGTGACCCAAAATATAGACTGTAAAGCAGTGAATAATACCCAGATTTGGCAGAGGAAGGAGGCTTTAAGTAAGTGCAGATGATGTTTCAGGTTGTAAAAAATCGGATATTTGGGATTCTCTTTAAAACACTGTCATAGCAGAACACTGATTTCTCCCAGCTAAAGCACGGATTTGGACAAACGCTGGTGGGGAAGATCAGTGCCTTCACTCCGAGGTGTTCCAGGAGCTGTCTGTGCCTTTTTTTTTCATGTTCTGACACCAATTGCTGTCACTTCTGCAGCTGTGCCTGTGCAGGGAGGTCTCCCTTTGCACTGGGACCCAGGGAGCTGCGTTTTGGTGTCAGGATGTGTCTGCCAGAGCTGATAACACCCGTGTTCTACACCCTCCTTATCTGCAGCTTCAAAGGGAGCAGCGCAGCCACCTCGGCTGCTTTCAAAGGCCTCTCCCTGCTGGGCTTTCTCCAGGCCCCACTCGGATGTTTTTCCTGCTATTTACAAGTTGTTTCAAGGATGGAATCACTTTGTTTTCAGATGTCAGCTGCCTCACAAAATCTGGTTTAAATGCTCTTTGCCTGCTGGCTTTTCCCTGGCTGGGTTTGCTGCAGCTGCTCCTCGGATCCCAGCACATGCCCCTTCCCTGGGCTCGCTTTGCATCACTCCCTGGGGCTGGGAATCATCCATTCCGTGCTGAATTCATCCCTCTGCCCTTAAAATGATTTTTCTGGGGGATGTCTGGGCCTCAGGGGAGGAAAATGTCAGCGTTTCAAAGAGTAGGGAAACACCAACGTGTGTTGGTGCAGCTCCTCTTGAGAGGGCAGAGGAAACAAAGTGTGGCCACAGCATGGAAAAACTGGAATTGTGTTTTTAGAGTTGGTATCTGTTACTCCTGGTGTGTTTGGAGAGCTGGGCTCTTGTATCTCTTACTCCTGATGTGTTTTCAGAGCTGGTATTTGTTAATCCTGTTGTGTTTTCAGAGCTGCATTGTTGTATCTGTTACTCCTGGTGTGTTTTCACAGTACTGTTCTATTTGTTCGTCTTGACATCTCCATAAATATCTGGGATCTCTGTGTCTTGACACACCTGCAGTACAAGTCCATATCTATCATGTATAATTTAGCCAAACTTCTCAATTTCCCAGCTCTAGTCCAGGCCTGGGGGCCTCTTGTCCTCGAGTCCCAACGCTGCAGTTGATGTGGCAAAAACTGACCCTTGTTCCTGTTGTTTGCTTTGCTGCTGCTGCTGCTTTAGAAGCTAAAGCTGCCCTGGCAGGGATCAGTGGGTGAGGAGGGAAGTGCAGAGTCTGTTTTCCATTCTGGATCCATGAGCTGTTCACCTGGGAGCTGCTGGGCTCCTGGAGGGAGAGGGAATTGCCTTGGCAGCAGTTTGGGTTTGGTCACTGCAGCCTCCCCTGAGCAGGGTCAGATGTGAGGGGTGAAACCCCAGCTGAGCATCCTCGGGACAGGGGAGGATTTTCTTTTCCAGGGCTGGATGTTTCCTGTAGGAGTGAGTCCAAAACCTGGCTCTGGGAATGGGCAGCCAGGCAGGAACAGGAGGGATTTCTGTGATTATCATAAATTCCACAAATTCCAAATCCAGAGTTCTCCTGCCTGCCCTGGGAGCTGCCACCGCTGCTGGCTCTTGGCACGGGGACGTTTTTGTGTCCCAGACTGAAATCTGGACCCATCAGTTGTTAAATGCAGGCACTTCAGTGGATATCTGAGCTCAGATCAGGCTGCCCAAAGCCCAGATGGAGGCAGATCCTGGGGCTGGATCCAGGGAATTGCTGAGTTTTTGCTCCTTGGCACATTCTGCTCTGTCCTGGCAGGTCAGGATCGCTTCAGCTCCTGCTGGGCTTGGCTGTGACCCTTTTGGCTGTTTCACAGCAGGGATGGGTTGATTTTTGCCTCCCAGAGACCTTTCTGGTGGCTGGGTTTGGAGTGGGGACCAGGAAGATGCCCAGTACATCAGTAAATATTGGAGGATTAGGAATAAACAAAATGCTGTTGACAGTTCATGTCCAAGGATTTACTGGCTGGAATTCCCACAGAATCATGGAGGGGTTTGGGCTGGAAAGGACCTTAAATCCCATCCAATTCCACCCCCTGCTGGAATTCCCACAGAATCGTGGAGGGGTTTGGGTTGGAAGGGACCTTAAATCCCATCCCACCCCACCCCCTGCCATGGGGACACCTTCCACTGTCCCAGGGTGTTCCAAGCCCTGTCCAGCCGGGCCTTGGACAGTGCCAGGGATCCAGGGGCAGCCACAGCTTCTCTGGGCAACCTTTTCCAGTCCATCCCCACCCTCACAGGGAGGAATTCCTTCCCAGAATCCCCTCTTGAATCCTTTTCTCCATCTGTAAAGGAGGAGCAGCAATACCTGAGTCTGTAAAGCTGTGGAATACCAGAAGGGTTTGGGTTGGAAGGGAGCTCCAAGCCCCTCCATTCCCATCCCATCCAACCTTTCCACCATCCTGGGGTGCTCCAAGCCCTGTCCAGCCTGGCCTGGGACACTTCCAGGGCTGGAACATCCACAGATTCTCTCGAAAATCCAATAGACTGTTATAAAACCTGCAAGCCCTTTCTGTTCTTTTAAAACAGTCCTGTTTCTTTTGATAATTCCCAGCTGGAGCACAGGGGGAATACCCATCTCTTCCTGCTCTCCTTTATCCCTTTGTCTTTCTCCCACTCTTTCTAAATTAATTTTATAATCATCCTTTAAATGATAGAGCACCTCAAATTAGCTCTTTTAGCCAGAATTACCTGCATTAAAGATCTCCCTTAAAAAAGAAAGGCATAAAGGTAATTAATAGCTTCAGTTATTGTAATGTGGCTTAGCTTGTGCTTTTCTCTTCGAAAAACCTGGTTTTGATAAGTCAGCTGGTCTTAAAAAGGGAAAAAAATAACAGAAGTGCTTCAGGCTGGAAGTTGGCACGAAGGAATTTGGAAATCAGGTTGTTCCCTGTGTAATTTCAGAGAATAAATTACCCCCATTGATCCTGGAGCAGTGCCCTGTGCTCCAAACAGCCTGGTGGGAAGGGGAGTGTTCAGAGAGGATTCAGGTTTTTTGCCCAGTCACAGATGCTTTGTGTGAGTTTAAAAACCAAAGGATATTTGTTCAAAGCCTCACAGGAATTTCTGGAGCCTAGAAGTGAATCAAAGGCAAGGGGAAACGAAAGGGAAATCTTGAAAGAGGCTTCAAAGCTGCTCTGTGATGGGTGAGGGGGAGGCTGGGGATGGCAAAGCTGGTTTGGGAGAGGGGTGTTGGAACAGGGAACGGGGCCAGGAGCTGCTCCAGCCCCCCCTGCCCTGGAACTGGGGGTCCTGCCCAGGGAGGCTTCCCAGGCTGGGATGGACGGGAGGGGACTGGGGATGCTCAGGGGTCTCTGCTGCTCCTTTGGATTTCCTGCTGATGGGCAGCTGGGTGCTGTGCCCAGCTGGGTGCTGGGCAAGTGGGTGCTGCTCTTAGGTGGGTGCTGTGCCCAGGGGGGTGCTGTGCCAGGAGTTTTCTGTCCCAGATGGGTGCTGTGCCCAGGGGGATGCTGTGCCCAGGTGAGTCCTGGGCAGGTGTGTGCTGTGCCCAGGTGGGAGCTGTGTCCTGGTGGCTGCTGTGTCCTGTGCCCAGGTGGATGTTGTGCCCAGGTGGGTGCTGGGGCAGATACAGGTGGGTCTTTTGCCTAGGTGGGTCCTGTGCCCAGGTGGATGCTGTGTCCTGTGCTCTGGTGGGAGCTGTGTCCTGGTGGCTGCTGTGTCCTGTGCCCAGGTGGGTGCTGGGGCAGATACAGGTGGGTCTTTTGCCTAGGTGGGTCCTGTGCCCAGGCAGGAGCTGTATCTTGTGCCCAGGTGGATGCTGTGTGCTGTGCCCAGGCAGGAGCTGTGTCCTGTGCCCAGGCAGGAGCTGTATCCTGTGCCCAGGTGGATGTTGTGCCCAGGTGGGTGCTGTGTNGTGCCCTGTGCCCAGGTGGGTGCTGTGCCCTGTGCCCAGGTGGATGTTGTGCCCTGGTGGATGCTGTGTCCTGTGCCCAGCTGGGTGCTATGTCCTGTGCCCACACCTGCTCTTGCTGCCCCAGTTCTGCTGTCCCAGTGCAAACTGGAAGGGTCCCAGTGGAACCTGCCCAGGCTTTGCATTTCCCTGCTGGTGAGCAGTGCCAGCAGTGCCCGGGTCCCTGCTCCAGCCCAAGCCTGGCATGGGGGAATTTGGGATTCCCTGCGTGGGAGCTGTGCCTGGGAAGGGGCTCCTGATCCAGGGAGTCCCCCTGGGCTGGGCAGCTCTCTCCATTTGTTTGATGTGCACAAGCTCAGGGAGAATCTGCTGCTCTTCTGAAACTCTGATATTTCACCCTCTGATCTGAGCCGTGTCTCCAGCTGAAGAGATAAAAACTCCTGAGTCTGATGGCTGCACTTGATCATCTTGAAAGTCTTTTCCAGCCTTAACAATTCCATGATCTGTATTGCCACATTCCCTCAGAAAACCTGTTTAAAAGCAGAAATGTTGAAGCAGGAGGGGCTATGCTCAATATCTGCCCCCCCCTCAGAAACTCAAAAACAGAACACTCTCAGTGATTGGCATTTAGAACACTCTGTCATTGATTATTTTTTCTCTCAGGCTTTTAAGGAACTATAGATTTTTAGCTTGAAATTAATATATCGGAATTTTTGTGGGCAGAATAAAACCCTCATTAAATTTTGCAATGTATCAAACAGCTTGCAATTAAAATTCATTTTGAAGCGAGTTAGCAGAAGTTTTGTTAATGTTTAACATCTTTATGGGTGTCATTCTTTGTAAATTTGGACTAATTGAGTCCAAAGGGACAAACTCATGGATTCTGCATTTGCTGTGGATGCCAGGCCTTGCTTTGCTTTTGGCATTTTTCCCCTTCCTTTATGCAAGTTCTGATTTTAGCAAGTTGCCAGGAAAGTAACTTATTTTGTTTTTTTTTTCTGCCAAACTGCCAAGAATCCATCTTCCTAAATCTCGGAAAGACTGCAGCAAATCTGTGGGAAAGACAAGCAAGGCTCCACTGACTCCAAGGTGTTTCCTGGTGGGAAGTTCAGGAGATTCCAAATTTTATTTTTTAGGTTTTCCTTCTAAAAATGTTGCTCAGAACAAGTTGCTCTGGGCATGTAAAAGCCTTGGCTGGGCTCCTGAAGCTTGGAGGTTTCCTTGACTGGAACATAAACCAGCCTGAAACATTTGGAATTGGGAATTTTCATGTTTCTAACTCCCCTTGAATATTTTCCCTGCGATCCCAAAGCAGTTTATAAGGAGCAGTAAAAGCAGTTGGAATTATTTCTGTGTGCAATCCAAGACCAGAACCTGACCTGGCAGAGCTTTAAAATTCCCCTGGACTTGCAGGCGAGGAGGGGTCAGAGTTTGCAGAGTTGGTGCTTTGAAGACTCTTCCCAGCAAAGCCAAATTTAATCCAGTCCAGGGGAAAAATCTGGAGCAGGCTCTGCCAGGGCTGCACTCCTCAAACACCATCAGCAACATCCAGCTGGGAACGGGCTCTAATGGCACTTCATTGATTGAAAGGGGAGAGAGTTCATCTAAACTGTGGATAATGCTGGGAATTTCCTGGCGGATTTGGCTGCCCTGAGGCTGCACCAGGCTTTGATTTAAAGGCAGCAGCACAAATAAAGTTGTCGCTGCAGGGGGCTGCTCTCGGCTGCAGGTTCTTCTCAGGTGCCCTGGCTTGAGCTGAGCAGGGAGATCCTGCAAAAAAGATGCTCAGATTCTCCTAGAACACGTGGAATTCCACAGAATTCCAGGCTGGCTGCAGCCCAGGATGCTGCTGGCTGTGCTGTGAGGTGCCACTGTCCTGCCTGGTTCAGGATCTCAGGGCTCTGCCAGCTCCGTGGAATCTCTCCTCCCCTGGGGCAGGTCGTGGTGTTTCCCTCTGAACTGGACAGGATTGCCCCTTTTTCCCCCTCTTTTCTCCCCTTTTTTCCCCCTTTTTCCAGGGTGGGAATGTGCCTGTGGGGCCCCTCAGCTGCTCCCAGAGGTTTGTGCTGCATGCAGGGCTCTGTCCCATCTCCCATGGCATTCATGAAGGCACAGAACAGCACTGGCCCCACGTTGTGAAGGTGGAAATTTCTCTTTTTTCCTCCCAGCAGAAAGTAGACTCAGTGTCTGCTGCTTTCCCCAGAATTCTGCTTCATTTCCAACTGGAGAACGTTTCAGGATTTTTTTATCTGATCAGTCCCTTGGAAATAGGGAATGATAGGCGAGTTAGCAGTGACACACATCAGCTCAGGAAACTGAGTGGAGAAAGTGCAGATTGATCTCTGAGGAGCTGGGAGAGGAAGAGAAACTCAGAGCAGCAAAGGGCAGACAGAAAGCAGCTCTAAAAAGCAGGAAATAATAAAGCAGGACCCACTGGCAGCACTCAAGAGTTTCTGCAGTTGGAAAGACTTCACGTTGTGTTAAGGTCACCCACAGAGGCTTCTTAAAAAGCACATTTTGCCCTTGTGCTGCCTTGTTCTGCTGCTTTGGCAGCTCAGGTCTGTGCACTTGGGTGCTGAGAGCTGTTCATCCTCCAGGAAAGCCACGGAGCAGCGAGGGAGGGAGCAGCCCTTGCCCTGCTCAGGGTTGTGATGCTCAGCCCTGCTCTGGTGGAGCTGCTCTGCAGAGCAGAGGAAGGATTGATGAGTTTGGTGTGTCTGGGAAGCAGGGCTGCCTCTCACCCAGCACTGGGAGCTCTGCAGGATTCCTCAAGAATCGGGGTCAGCCCGGGAGGTTTGGTCCCCCCTGGCCATAAAAACCCTGCAGGGCCTGAGTGGGGGGCATGTTCTTCTCCTCACACACTCCCAGGCACTGGGTGGGGTTGTTGGTGTCAGGAAAATTAATCCACTAACACCAGAGGTTTGTGTCCTAAAAGGAGACAGAGGAGTCCTGGAACTTTACTGGAATAAAGGGAGAAGCCATGGGGCATTCCCCTGGGGTCTCTCAAATTTTTGGAGGATACAGCCTCCTTTTTATCCCAATTTCCCAGCTTCATTTCCCTCTCTCTTTCCCCACTGGCTGAGGTACTTGAGAGGTACAGACTTCCCAAATCACCTAATCCAGATCCTTGTTTAAAGTGTACCCCCCTTTCTTTCTTTTCCTTGTGTCAATCAGTGGAATTCCTATGGATATTATGGTTCTTCCCATTGTTTCTTTCATCTCTCTGTACCTAACTTTATTTATCAGCAGATTCACAGTTTGTTTGTAAAGACAAATCCCTCCTTCCTTCCACTGGGGTGTCTGTGCACGGCCAGGAGTTGGACTTTGATGGTCCCTGTGTGTCCCTTCCAGGATATTCCATGATTCCAGAGTGCCCAGAGGAGGGATCACATCCTCACCCTCCTGGTGCAGCCAATAACGTGGATCATCCCACTCAATTCATCACCAGTTTTAAGATGACAGCTTTGCCATCCCCATCTCAGTCACATCCAACTTCAGCAGCAGCCACTGGGACTGTGCAGCTGATGGGAAAGGGATAGAAAATGAACTTTGTCAAATCAAGCAATTTCTTAAACATAATTAATCCCATCTTACCTGGTGGTTGAGGTCTCCTTTGGGGTTCTCTGATGACAGTTTTATTTTTTCACGTAGAAAAGAAATTAACATTTTTTTAACCCTAGAATGGTTTGGGTTGGAAGAGGTCTTAAAGATCATTTCATTCCAAACCCAACCATAATGTGGATATTCTTAACCCGGGGTATTTGACACGTTCTGTGGTATTTGACACATTCTGGGGTGTTTGACAGCCTCCCCACGAGAACTGCAGCTCCCATCCCTGCCTGGTGGAGCTGGAATGTTGTGGCTTTAAGTGGAATGAGGAAGTTCACGAGTATTTTATCAATGTAAATGATGAATTCTGGGAAAGCCAAAACTGGGTCTGTCAAGCTGCTGCTCCAATTGCACTTCTGATAACTCAGCTGCTGCTTTTTTTTCTTTTTATTTTTGGGAAACTAAAGGAAACAGATGGATTTGGAGTTCGGTGGGAGTGGCAGACATTACAAGACCCGTTCCATTATCTCCCCTCAAACTGGGACTGAGGATTCCCTGTCCCCAAGGACTGCAGGGCAGGGGACATCATCTTGGAAAATTGCCTTGGGAGCATCCCCGGGTGTGGGGAAGGAGTTGGTTCCTGCGGTGATTTGTGATGTAAATCAAAGCTAACAGGAGGGGCAGGGTGTGCTGCCTCTCCCCAGCCGTGCAGATGGGGATGAGCTCGGAGATGCTCAATCTGTGCCTTCCTGCCTGCAAGATGGGCTTCAAAGAGCCGAGCTGTTGTTCCCCTCCCCACGGTCCTGGTGCCTCTCAGTGTCTCCGTGGCTCTTTGGTCCCATTAAAATCAAGCTGTGAACAAAAGCAGGTTATTGATTCTCGAGAGCAGGAGGATCCTTTGGCAGGCAGTTAATGAGCAGAGAACTCTTCCAGGCTCTGATTTTTCCAAGGGTGTTGAAGCTGTAACATCTCAGTTAACGTGTGACAAGGAGCCTGCAAGGCCTCCCAGTCACCCAGAATTAATCTGTTCCTAAATCGGGCTTTAGGGCAGGCTTCTGCCAGGTTTGGCTGCTGTGGATTGGTCCCAAAACCCTTTCTGGGTGGCCATGAGTGAGGAGAGAGAAGAGGGTCCCTCTCCAATCTCTTCTTGCTGTTGGGATTCACTGGGGTGACCCTCCTCACCCTTTGGGGACACTGACACAGCCTCAGCCCCAAAGCAGCCCCTTCCAAGGCTCAAATCCTCACTGCAGCCTCGAGAAAGAATCGCAGACCTTGCTTTTGGGGGTTTGTTTTGGTGCCAAGCTGTGGGATACTCCTGGTGTATCCAGACAAGGCCACGTGTGGGAACATCACTGCAGAGAAATACACAAAATAAATCTGCTGTTCAGCAGTCCTCCACTGCTTCCCCTGCTACTGCTGCCACACAAGAGCATCTCGTGCCCACAGAAATGGAAATTGCTGGGATGAGGAGAGGGGAGCTGGCTGAGGGAATGGGGCTGAAGTGCCACTGTTCCCTCAGGACAAGAGGGGATCTCTGCAGAGGCACAGCTCTCGTGCTCTCAGTGGGACCACGAGTGCAGCAGCGACGCCTCGGTGGTTTTGTGCTCAATAATTGGATTTTTTAGTTTGTGTGTGGGGGAGTACAGGAAATTCTGCATTGTGTACCCAAAGTTTAAAGTCTCAAATGTGTGTCACGTACTATGATCTGACACCTGTGGTGGCAGATGTTTGTGCCCCTGGTCAGGCACAGGGAAGTAGATTTTGGAGGGCTTTGGATAAAGATCTGTCACTCCTGGCTTTTCCCTTCTGCTCTGAAACTCATCCCCCTTTGAAGCCCCCACATGGAGAGGGCAGGGACAGCAAATCCCATCCTGGACAGCTCTCAGGTGAATCCCATGAAGGGAAGGTTGTCCAGGCAGTTTCCAAGGTGTTTTTAAATCATTTTTCCCCGAGCAGTGACAGCACAGGCAGCATTATGATAAAAATTACATTCCTGGGTCTGTAACAATGCCATTAATGTTCGTTCTGAGCAGATGAAAAGGTGCTGAGGCTCCCAACGAGCCAAAATTGTGCCAATACTGAGAGAAACCATTTTCTGCAGTTGGTTTATTGCAGGTTTTAACTACAGTGTGGAAAGCAGAGGAAGGAACCCACCCCAGGCCCCTGAGATATGTTCCCCCCATAATATCCATATTTATCACTTACCCCCCTCCTTCATCAGCTGCCTGCAGCTCTTCCAGGATCATTGTTTCCTCTCTGCTGCTGGAAGGCATCTCCCAAACTGTTATTTCTCCTTGTTAATGCTTTGCTCTCACAGTTATTTCCATCTCTAGTCTCCACACCATTAGTGGGAAACACACCCAGGTGGATAACGACCAATTTCCAGTGCACTGTTTCCCATCCCTTCGTGCTTTCCTGTCACTAGAAGATTTTCTGCTGCAGATAACTGGAATTTTATTGTGTGTTCACAGCTGGCAGAGTTGTCCCTCAGCCTCTCAGGTGGCGTTTCAGCTGAAGGGACTGGTGGGACTGGCCAGAATGGGAGTTTATTGGGGTGTGCTTGTAAAAAGTGGATGTTTGCAGGCAGAGCTGCAGGAACTTGGAACCATTCCTCAAGACTAGTCCTGTGTGATGGGTTCAATTGAGTGGAACCCGTGTTCCAACTTCCCCAGGCCTGATTTTTGCCTGAGTGCCACTTGTTTATGGAGCGTGCAGGCCGAGGGATTGGGGGGGACGCAAAGATTCCGTGGAAAGCGTAATTGGCTGGGTGATATCTGGGGCCTTTCTGACCACTTCATATTTGTAACGTGCCAAAAATAGCTGCTCCTTCTGCTGGAGCCACGGCTGCTGCAGCTGGGAATAGATTTTAATTGATGGATCCTGTCAGGCTCTCAGCGGCCGTGCAGGCAGGAGAACCATTAAAGTGAGATTTCTTGTCCCTGCTCACTTAAACACTCTGCTACCAGCTCATGGCAGCCTTGCAGTTTTCCCTTAATATCCCCAGCCTTTGTACCCATATCCTAGGGCTGTATCCTGGGATTTTAGGTTTCCCAGCAGGGAGAGCTGCTGGCCACGGGCTTGGTGTCCTGGTGGTACAGGTGTGCAAAGAGCTGGCAAAATCCTGTGTGGGGAATAAGGGACAGCAACTCCTTGGGAATTGTGTGGAATGAGGGACAGGAACTTCTCTGGAGTTGTATGGAATGAGGGACGGGAACTCCTCAGGAGTTCTGTGGAATGAGGGAAAGGAACACCTCGTGAGTTGTTTGCTGGAGACTTTTGGAGCATTTGGGGAAAATGTGGCATTGGACTGGGGTTCTGGGATGTGACCTTGCGTGGGAATGGGCTGTGACCATCCCTAAAGGAACCTGGACAAAGGCTGTGGTCAGGAGAGAAACCTCTCTGAGGCTCCTCCAGCAGGGTCAGGGAGCTGTGTGGGTTTGGGCTCTGAGTTCGTGCACCTTCCCAAGGCTTTTTCCTGGGAAAAGCCGTGTTTCTGTGTTCCCTGCACCCTCCTGTTTCTCCATCTGTGTTTGCTGTGCCTCCTCCCCAGCTCCAGGACCTGCTGTTGGAGGACCAAAACCCCTCCTTTGCAGAAGGAGACTATCTTAACTCCTGGTTTGGAGAAGTCATCGCTGCTTTCCTTGTGGATGTTCAGGAACATCCATCCCTACCCAGCCCCACCCTCCCTGCCACCCACGACACCAATTCCTGCCCTGCCCAAAGACACTACAGCGGGCCAGGGTTTGCTGCAATAACAACGGGGGATTTTATTGGGACTTCCCAAGGAACTGCAATCTCAGGTAGGAACTGCCGCCGCAGGTAGGAGCTGCAGTCACAGGCAGGAACTGCAATCACAGGTAGGACAGGAGGAAATTCCGCAGGTTCGCCGCCTTGGTGGTGAAGGAGATCATGAGGTTCTTCATGGCCCTCCTCCGGCTGGACATCCTCGGGAGCCTGCTCCTGCTCCTGCTGCGGACCCTGCGGCGGCCCCTCCTGCCCTTCAGGTACTCGGCTTGCTCCTTGTACATCTCCTTGTCCTCTTCGGGCAGCCTGCGCCACATGCTGCCCAGCCTCTTGGCCGTCTGCGCTGCCGTCAGGTGCGGGTAGTTCCTCTGGAGCCGCCGGCGGTGCCTCCTCATGAAGAGGAAGAACGGCGGCAGCGCGCGCCCGGACCTGAAGCGGACGGTCTTCCCAAAGCGCCTTCCCCTCCTGAGGCGCAGCCTGGAGCGCGTCCTCATGGGCCGCAGGAGCGTGCGGCCGGGCCTCTGGATGGTGATGCGGAACAGCATCGTGGTGCTGGCCCTGCGGCCCGAGCGCACCGGCCGGGCCATGGTCGCGCGAGGCCGGCCGGCCTGGGCCGCTCCTGCCGCTGCTCCCTCGCTGCC
>VXBQ01002381.1:652562-665361 GCA_013400175.1 Phainopepla nitens
TGGGATGTGCCATGGTGACGGCGCCGGGCCCTGGGGACGCGAGGTTGCCAAAGCCCAGCAGGACGGAGCAGGCGCGGTCCCTGAACGCTGTGGGCGGGAGGGACGTGTGGTTGCCATTGCCATGGGGGTGGAGCAGGTCTTGGATGAGTCAGGAACGCTCCACGGATAGAATTTTGGGATGTGCCACGGTGACGTCACTGTGCGGTGGTGACATGTGGTCCCCGTAGCAAATGAGAAGGAGCCAGGCCTGCTCCCTGTAAACCCTTCTGGCTGGAGGAATGTGATGATGTCGTAACCACGGTGATGTCACGGCCGTGGTGACAGAGCAGGTCTTGGTTGAGCTGGGAATGCTCCATGGACAGAATTTTGGGATGTGCCTTGGTGACATCACTGTGCCGTGGTGACACGTGGTCTCCCAAGCCCACCAGGAGCCACATCCTCTTCCTGTAACCCTGTTGGCTGGAGGGAGGTGACAGTGTCACAGCCGTGGTGATGTCGCAGCTGCAATGATGTCATGGCCACGGTGGTGACATCACATCCCTTCACCCAGGGATGTGCCCCTGCTCCGGGATTTTGGCTCCGTTTCTCTCCCAGTGTTTTACAAACCTGTAACACCCAAGGAGGGAAGCGGAACCCTCGGATTTTTTTGTCATGATGAAATGTGGAGCCGCCGCTCGCCGCTGCGAGGTGGCAGCTGATAATGGGAAAATGGTTTAGTAGCAGCCCTAAAAATAATTGTCTGTGACAGCTGTTCCTTGGTTCCTGTCAGGAGAACCACTGTTATTTAAATCCACAGCCCTTGGAATTCATGGCTAATTTATTTGGGTGGACTTTTCATTAATTTGAAAGGTTCTGCGGGTTTAAAAGCCTTCATTAATTACGCTTTAGCAGATGGGAATGCAATAAACTTCTGCAGGTTTGTCTGGGAAGAAAAGAAATTCCCAGTGGTTTGTTTGGTTGTTTCCAAAAGGTTAAATCAGTCATTCCCAGGCAGAGGTGAGCTTGGCTGTCCCCGTCAGAATTCTTGTGACTGAGGACAGGACTATGAATAAAACAAATTGAAATTTTGACCACTCATTCCGAGTACAAGGTGATTTATTGAAGTTCCCAGTAGTGTTAAATATTCATATGTAGCCAATTGCATAAGTACTAAATTATGAAACAGCCCCTGCTCTGTGGAACTTGTCTCTCTGAAAGGTAAAGATGGGGGAGCAGAAGCTGTGGAAGTCGGGAGTCATCCCTGAGTTACACACGGATAACTCTGGAATTGCGTAATTCCAGCTCAGCTGGGACTTCTGGAGTTGCTGGGCTGGTGAATCCTGGCAGAGAGAGGCCAGGACTGGTCAGGCTCATGGCAAAATCCAGCCTGGACAGAACGTGCTTCCCACTGCCCCTGCTGTGTTTACTCCAGGTTGTTTTCCAGCAGTCTCAGCCTGGTAAATAAATTTAAATAAGACTCTGTTTGTCCCACCAGCCTCGTTCCTTTCCTGTCCCTGCTCTCCCTTGAGTGGAGAGGGTGATTTGTATTCCGTTTATCTCTCCCTTCCCTTGTTTCCTTTGCTCTCCAAAGAGAACCTGCCCTGGTGATTATTCTGGGGCAATGAAATAATTTCATTCCAGCAGTCACAGGTCCCTTCAGCAGGTGCTTTATTATCTCAATAATTCAGCCTAAGAGACTTTCCAGCCTCCCCAATTCCCACAGTTCAGGAGCTACAAAAAAAACTCTTTTGCTCTTTCCTTGATTTGGTTTATTTAGCCTTTTTTCCTTTTTTTTTTTTTTTTTTTTTTTTTTTTTTTTTCTTATTCTCCCNTCTTTCCAGATCCTCCCCAGGAATTATATTTAAATGTGGAATTGATGCTGTTCAGCCCAATTGCCTTAAGGGGTGCCTAGTGTTAAAATGCACATCAAGGCAGCGCTGTCCCACTTGGGCTGGGTCATTTATAAAATTCACTTTGAATCGAGGCCATTTATCCGAACTCAGCACAATGTTTGCTCATGTCCCTGGATTACCTACATACTCCATCAAAATAGGTCATTTGGGTCCAGGGAAATCTGGGATAGAAGTGCTGGATTAAACACAGGGCAGTGCTGGGGTGGGACACATCCATGGATCCTTTCTCCAACACGGAGTTGGGTTGAACCCAACACCACTTTTATGGTGCCTCTGCAGGCAGAGAGACCAGAAAAAAGCTCCTTTATTACTCCAGTTTCCTCTTTTATTGGAGGATTTTCACGTGGAACAGTGATCATTTGTGGGGAGCAGAGCCCAGGAAAACCAGGCTTTGGACACATTGAGACACTGCAGAGCTTCTCCCGTGGCTGTGGCTGCTCCAGGGGGTTGTTTAATCATGGGAATACACATAAAGCCATCCTGGAACTGGTGATTCAAGGGGATTTGTGTCCCATTTTCCTGCCTGAACTTGAACAAGGCCTGTGGCCGTGCTGAGACCTTCTCAGTGCCCTGATCTCATCAGGGCAGAGGCTCTAGATGTGTTTTGAGATTGTCTAGACCTGATCAGGAAGGAGAGATTTTGCCAGCAGTCCTGGCAGAAACTAAATCTTGGTTGTGGACCTGTTTGGATTTGCAGTGAAAAGCAGAATTTGCAAAGCTTGTATTTAGCAGATAATATTGTATCCAAAGAGGCAAAACAAAAACAAACAAAAAATCAAAACAACCCCAAAACAAAACAAGAAACAAACAAACAAAAAAAACCAACAAAAACCAAAACCAAACAAACACAGAATGCCACAAAACCACTGAGAAACCCCTCACACACCTTGGCCACTGCTCTGCCTGCCCTATTAGGTAATGAGTGTTGATGAAGGGATGGAATTGGCTCCAGTTTGCTGTGGTGGGTGAAAATTCCATGCCAGGAGGAATAACGTCAAAGGCAAGCCAGGAAAATTAACAGGAGGAGAAGACTCCCCATGAAGTGCAATTAAAGTTGAGGTAAAGCTGTTGCCAGAGCGCTTCCAGCAGTGCTCCCAGTCCCTCCTTGTCAGGAGCAATCCCTGGAATACACAGCAGCTCCTCATTGGAAATAACAAGTTTTTACTGTTACTTTTAAAAAAGCTGGAAGTGAAAACAGCCTCTTGACAGAAACCATCAGGACACACCAAAAAAAACAACAACCTAAGCAGGAAGATGAGAAAAATGTCACTGCTCGTAATGATGTTAATTAGGAGGTAAATGAATGTTGACATTTGAGAGCTGAGCTGAAAGGATCAGACGTGTGAAGGTGTGGAGGATCTGTGTGGAGTCTGATGGAAGGAGAAGCTGAAATGTCTGGAAGATTCCCATTCCTGCAGGAGCAGAAGAAAGAAAAAGGTTCAGCATTTTCTTTGTTGGTTCTCATAATTACACAGGGTGAATCCAGCTTTTAAAAGCTTCGTGTCTTGGACTCTTCCCTCTGAATTGGGATGGCAGGAAAAGGTCTCAGCACAGGGATGGGGCCTTAAAAGTCCCAAGCTGAAAAGAAAATACTGTATTTTATAATCTGGTGATATTTTGGTGAATTTTGGCTTTTATTGCAGGTACAGGTTCTCTCAGGTGTCTAAAGCTGAGCTCAGAAGCTCTGTTTGAATCCCAGCAGGTCCCTCTGTAGCCCAGTCTTGGTGCCTCAGCTGTTTTTGTGGTGTGTTTTGTGGTTTTTCCTCTTGAAAAGCAAGGGGAGTAGAACCATGGAGTCATGGGATGGGGTGGGTTGGGTTGGAAGATGTGGAACACATGGAACACATCCTTCCCACTTTCGTTGTTTTCTTCTGTTAAGGTAAAATCCTTTCACTCCATTCCTTGAGAATTCCTTGAATCCTCATTGTGCCTGAATTCCAGAGCCTGGGAGACTTGACTTTGGCTTTTGCGAGCTGGAGTGAGGATTCCTTCCCCTTGGGAATTCATCACCCACCCAATCTCATCTGCACTGCATAAGGTCACCCTGGTGGTTTTTCAAACAATAACCTTTATTCCCTTTTTTTTTCCCCTCTTCTTTTTCCTGCTCTGAAGTCAGGGATCAGGGAGGTCTCTGTCCTGGGAACTGGGGCTGCTCAGTAGGTGTTTCCCATCTTTAGGGCCTCGTGCTGCCAGGTTCTTCTGGGAATGCTGCAGTGCACCAGGAGAATCTCCCTGGAGGTGCCTTGCCCTTCACTTGCTCACTCCGTCCTCAAACCAAATTTATCCCCTTTGCAAGCCCTGTGGATTTTATGCTCTCAGCTCCCTCTTTTCCCCCTTTATTGTCCTGATGGGAAGTGAAAGGGACAGGAGGGGAATGGTGCTTCTCGTGCTGCTAAAAGCTGCCAGGCCTTCAGCTGCACGTCATAAACTTGTTCCTTCCCCTACAATTCACACCATGTTGCCTTTTATTCCTGACCCTTTTTAATGTGAGTAGTTACTCCTGTTTCCCACTTTAATGCAATTATACTACACTTCTCCTTTCCCATATCCCAGGAAGCTGCCCAGCCATTACATGGCATTAAATGGAGTAATTGCAAGATTAGGTTCCTTTGGTCGGGCCATAAAAAAATGCCATTACAGAGAAACTGCAGGAGAGTGCCTGGAGAATCAGTCTTCGAGGCTGAAAGCTCTGCAGGCATATTTTTATTGTTATTGACCACCCCAGGGTCTCTGGGACAAGGGAGCCAAGGGTATTCCTGGGGTTTTTGTCCTCTGAGGAAGGAGTGAAGGCAGGAGTGGCTTTGTGTGGGATTAGTGGGATCAACTGGGCTCTAGGTTGTTGTCTTTACTGAGAATTAAAAATACAAATTGTCATCCCTGTGAGGCACATCTGGAGTGCTTGTCCAGCTCTGGGATCCTTGGGACAGCAGGGACAGGAGCTCCTGGGGAGGCTGCAGGGCTGAGGAAGGGCATGGAGCAGCTCCCTGCCCAGGAAAGGCTGAGGGAGCTGGGGCTGAGGAGGTGCTGGGAGGGGCCCTCAGCCCTGGGTGTCCCTGTCTGTCCCTGGGTGTCCCTGTCTGTCCCTGGGTGTCCCTTGGAGCAGGCAGGGTCAGAGCAGGCCCCAGGCTCTGCTCTGGGGGCTCAGCAATGGGACCTGATCCCAGGAATTCCTCCTGCACAGGAGGCAGAACTTTACTGTGGGCACGGGAACAGAGACCAGAGAGGCTGTGGAGCCTCCCTGCCTGGGGATATTCCAGAACCTTCTGGACACACTCCTGTACTCTGGGATGGCCCTGAGGTGGGACCAGATGAGATTTCTGTGGTCCTTTAACCCTGACCCACTCAGGGATTTGGATTCATCCCCCTTCAGATGAGTTCCTTTGACTGATCCCGAGGTGAAGGTGTTCCAAAGCTCTCTCTGTGTTTCATTCACCAGGGAATTGTTTCACCACATTCTCTGATGGTGTCACCAAGGCCATCACCTTGTGAGGTCACAGCTGGCTCCTGACTGTCCCTGTTCTCTCTCTGGGCTGGGCATGTAAAGCTCTTGGGTGAGCTGATGTGTGTGGGAATGAAGGGATCCTGTGCCCTCAGCAGCACTTGAGCCTTGTCACCAGCGTCCCTCTGCTTTCTCCTGAGCCTCTCCTCACGTGGAGCCTGGCTCTGGTGGCACCCCCAGAGCAGGGAGGGACATAAAGGACAGGCAGAGCCACCTGTGAGCGAGGGCAGGGGACGCTGGAGCTGATAAGGAGGTGATTTGGGAGGAAGGGCTTGAAATGCTGCATGTAAATGTGGGAGTGCTGCGAGTCCCCAGATAAGATGCTGCTGGGTGAGATAAGGAGGGTTCAGGGAGGGCTGATCCCGGGAATATTCCCTGATAGCAGCTGTGTTCTGCTGGAATTCGCTGCCTGCTTTGCCTTGATAGGGAGGTGACCTCTCTCCGCTGCCTGCTGCGCTTTGGGGTTGATATTTGGGTAATATTTGTCAGCAGAACAGACCAAACACCGCCTTGATTTGTGTTCTAACTTACCTCCTGTTTGTTCCAGGGATTTTCATGAGAGAGGCAGCGAGGGGAGGGTGTGTAATTTAATCTCCCGGCTGTAAAAATCCATTTCTGCTTGTACTTGTTGATAATTTAACTGTGACACAGCAAATATGAAATGACTCGAGTGCACTTTGATAGAGTTGTCATAATGAAGGGTGATCTGTACCCACAGGTACAGGATGGTGCTCACAGTTTGATGGACAGCTGGAACAATCAGGGTTTTTTTTTCCCATTTTTTTGTGTTGATTGTCCTCCAAATATTAACTTTTTTTTTTTATAGCTGCCCTCTCTGCAGTACCTTCACCTGCAGTTGTCCAGGGCTCCATAAAATAACCATTTTTGTTGGAACTAAAGACAAACTGACTGGAGGAGAAATACCAGGTTTGGATCAGGGTGGATTTGTTCCAAGGAATTCCAAGGGCAGAGCGGGATCTCCAATAAAATGAACATTTTTTGTGGTCATCAGCTGCTTTCAGGAGTGCAAATGAAATCCTTGGAGACGCAGATTTTAGAAAAAGAACAGAAATTATCTCTTGGAACGAAACCAAACCTGTAAATCCTGGCTGGTTTTGGTATCTGGGGAAATGAGTGCCTTGAGGACGTGTCTGGGAGGGCTGGAAATAGACAGTGAGGGGTTTGGGATGTGGGAAAATCACTGCCTGGAGAGGCTGGGGGTGAGTTCTGGGAAATGCAGGCACTGGGAGAGCTGGAGCTCCCCAGTACTGATCCCATTATCCCAGGGGAAACTCGCACAGCTCAGCTCCAGCTCCTGGGCTGATGGCTGGGGCTGATTCCTGGATAAATTAAGCCCTGTTGGAAGGTGGCACCTGCTCCTGTTTCCTGTGCTCCCCCCACTGCTGGTTGGACACCACAGGGTCTCTGTGGGAGCTGATTTTGCTGGGATCCAGGGAAACCTGGCCTGTTGTCTGAGCAAAAGGAATATTTCCATGAGCTGCGAGTGCTGTTCAGTGCTCAGAGGAGGAGGTGGCCATCAGCTGCTGCTGCCACAGGCAGCTCCCAGCCAGGAGAAGGTGCTGCAGGCACTGCAGGAATTTGGAATTCTCAGCTGGTCCCACATTTTCCTGCCCTGGAGGAGAGCTTGCTGCTCTTCCCGAGTCACGGCAGTGTCCGGTCTGGGCACTCCATCCAACCCTTCTCCCCCCCACATCTCTGGGAACACTGGATTCCCACTGGGATTCCACTGGAGAGCTCTGGGGCACCCAGGGCTGTTCAGAGTTAATGATTTTCAGTTCTCATTAAGGATGATGTAATTAATTCAGACACCAGGCAACGTTGAGGCAACCTTGACACGTGTCCTGTGAAACTCTCAGCCCTTCACAGAATCGGAGAATCCTGGAATGGTTTGGGTTGGGAGGGAACTTAAAATTCTTCTCATTCACCCCCCTGCCATGGGCAGGGACATCTTCCACTATCCCAGGTTGCTAAAAATCCTTTCCAAGCTGGCCAGGGACACTCCCAGGGATGGGGCAGCCTGTGCTGTGTCCCAGGGCTGCACTGGAAGCAGCAGCAGATGAGGAGTGGGAATAAGAGAGCAGATGAGGAATGGGAGTCTGGAAACAGCTGGTGGAGATTTCAGTCCTTACCTTGCCCCAGTTTGTCCTGCCTGTCACCAGTGATAGGTTGTGCTCAGGCAGAAGTTGCCAGAAGGTTCTGTTGGTGGCTTGAGTCTGTCTGTCTGTCCAGCAGAGAGATGCAGACAGAACCACGTTCTCCCCATGAGCATCCCAGCCCCAGGATGCTCCTCCCCAGGGCCCTTTCTGTGAGAAATAGATTTGTAGAGAATTTTTAAAGCTTGATTGGAAGTTTATATAGTCTTATATATCTATATAAAAATATACCTATAAATACCATATATATTATATATTTAAAATATATACAATAATATATTATAGATATATAATACTGTATTGCTATTATTTTATTATATCTATAGCAAAACCCCGTGGGGTAAAAATAATAGTAATTAGTATTAGAAGTATTAGAAATAGTAGGATAGAATTAGTATTAGAAGTATTAGAAATAGGTTAGCTTCTGATAGAATGGCATTACATGTAACTTACATGTAATTACATCTTCTGTATCTCACCCATCTACAAGACTGATAATGGAATAAAATATTTTAAAATGCCTCTCAGTTACCCCATCTCTGCAGAGCTGGGTTTTCCCAACACCTTTCCTGGTGTTCCTGGCTGGATTTATCCCGTTCTCCCACAACCATCCCAGCCCAGGATGCTCCTCCCCAAATCCTTTCCCGGTGTTCCTGGCTGTGCTGGATTTGTCCCCAGCTCCTGGGACAGTGTGGCACATCAGGAACGCAGCTCTCAGCTCCGTGAGTCCTTTATTGCTGCTTCTGTAAGACTTTGGGGAGAAGAATGGCTCTGGTGCTCCCAGACAGGGAGCAGCTGTTCCTGGCAGAGGCTGTCCTGGGATTTGTGCCAGTGAAATCTCTGCTCCTCCTGTGCCCAGCTCCACAGCAGACACCGGCTGAACCCATTGATCCCAGGCGTGAAACTGCCTGAATTAACAAATTCCACCCCCTCCTCCCAGCTTTGGGTGGAGCAGAATTAACAAATTCCATCCCTTCCTCCCAGCTTTGGGTGGAGCAGAGCTTCAGATGCTTCCCCAGGATTTGTGGACCATTCTGGACATGAAATCACTCCTCAGATTAACGGGATTTCTGGACTCCACAGTTTGCTCCAGTCCATCTCTGTGACCTTGGCTGATTCCCTGCCTCCTTCCCCTGTTTTGCCAGTGGCAGGTGGAAGTTTTTTGGGATTTGGCAGGCTGTGCCCTGTCTGGGGTGTGAAATAGGAATTGTGCACAGTGTGAAGATTTTAATGAGCATTTTGTAATGGCCAGAGTGCACCAGGCATCTTCTGTCTAAGGAGGAAACAAGCAGCACTGGGAATTTGATAAACCCACCTGGGAATTTGATAAACCCACCCTGGAATTTGATAAACCCACCTGTGAAATTGATAAGCCTACCTGGGAACTTGATAAACCCACCTGGGAATTCCTGGCTGGCTGAAGGTGGGAGCACAGGGGCAGGTTGCATTTAAAACGTGGTTTTTTTCCCTTTTCCTGAGAACTCTCACCCAGGGAATCTCTGAAGAAGCTGCTGCTGAGTGGGTGCTGGAATGTTTGGATGGACTCACTTTGCTGCTGAGGAGGTGTCACTTGATCCTCAGAAACAATTTATTCACTTGTGGTGAATTCCAGGAATTCTCTCAACAGCAGACACATCGAAAATGGATTTTTCTAAAGAATTTACCCAAAATGATAAGGCCAGGCCTGTTTTCTGCTCTCCTGCTCGAGTTATTCAGTTGCTCCCTAAATAAACAGGGACACTTGTTTACACCTTTTCAAACACCTTTTCACAATGCCTTTCTTGGCAGGAAGAGCCAAAGCTGGGTTGGAAAGGATGAGTTTGGAAAGGAGTAAAAGGGGAAAGACAAAGTTTTATTTCTCTCGTAGTTTCATTGAGTGAAAGTTACTGAAAAGCACCTTTCTTGTCCCTGCTGCTGTTAAATTAAAGCTCCAGCATGAGTTTATCAGGGAATGAAATCTCAGAGCTTCCTGTAGGCTTTAAGCAGGTGACTCTTTTTTTTTCCTTCTTTACGAGGCATTGAGGACAAGGTGGAATTCGGGGCAGAAATGAGAATTTAGCTGAACAATTTGTTGCTTTAGCTGGTGGCTGGCACCTCTCACAGGGCTCCCACATCCTGGCAAAGGAAGGATTTATTGCTTTGCAGGTCTCCCGTGGAATAATGCGGTGCAAAATGACAATGTCAAAGCAAGTTAAGGATCTGCTTCGTTCTGAGAGACTTCCCTGCAATAATCCCGTGTATTAAACTTCTGGAGACACTGCAGGAATTACCAGTGGGACCATTCGGAGCAAACAGCTGCTCCTTCAACATCATCATTACCCAGGCTTTGCTCCCTCATAAAAATTCCTCTCGCTGATCCCAGATAATCTCTTTTGCTGCCTTTTATTTTTTTAGTGTAAATCAGCAACAATGCTGCCCTTCTGAGGGGGAGGAAGGAGCTCTGAGCACCCTGCTCAGAGGGTGGGGTGGGACTGGATAATCCTTGAGCTCCTTCCAACCAAAACCATGCTGGGATTCAGTGGAGAGACTGGATTTTTGTAGGGACAGGATTGAGGCACGGGTTGGAGGAGGAGGAAGGTGCTGGGATGGGAGAATCCTTTGTGCCTGATGTTCCCTGGAGTTGAGGGGGGGTCAGAGACAACCTGGAGGTGCTGCTGCACTTCGTGGCATCAGCAAATTGTGAGGAGCCCCTGAAATGCTCACCTTTAATCCCCCAGTCCTGCTCTCTGGGGAAATGCAGGACCTGGGAGGTGAAAAAACAAACAGACAAAGGAAAACCAGCAAAAAAAACGGGGAGAGGAATCTTTTCCATGCAGGAAGCACAAACAAATCAGCATGTGGAGATGAGTTTTCCAGAGCAAGGTGTGACCCCAGGCGTGTCTAGACTGTGCAGCAGATTGTAGCTGAGAAGAGGCCCCAGCTCCGGGCCCGGGGCCATCCCAGCTGGGTCACCTTGGCCACATCCCCTGGGTCCCCTGGGTGCCGTGGGGAATTGGCTCCTGACCTCTGAGTGTGCCCGCAGATCCCTGCTGGGGAAGATTCCCAGCTCCCAGGCTGCTTTTCTGGAACCGTGCCCAGCTTTTGTTTCATTCCTGCCCAGTCCCGAGCACCTTGTTGGGAGGAGAGTGGGCTCAGGAATTAATAAGGTAAACACAGTCCCCGTGTGAGACAATCCTTATCTGCAGCTTTTCCTCCTCCCTTCTGCTCCTTTTGAATCTGATCCAATGTTTGACTTAACGCTGGATTTCCTGCCTTTTCTAACTCTCTCCCTGAGCTTTCCCAATATTTGCTCTCCCTCTCTCTTCTTCTGGAGTTACAACATCCAGGATATGGATATTCCAGCCGGGGGAATCTTCATTTACTTGGATGACCTTGGAGAGGAGCTGAATTATTTCTTTTCCCCCCACTGGCCCTGCAGCCACCTCAGAGGCTTTAATTATGAATGGTTTATACTGGAGACATTGGCACTCCTGATGGGAAGGTGCAGCAGGGATTTCTGTGCCCTGTGCCAGGATTGTGTGGATGCAGTTCCACGGGCACATTCCTGCTCTTTCCATCCTGGCTCTTCCCACACCTGTCATGGTGCTCCTGGCAGTCACACTTTCACTGCTGCTGCTGCAATATTTTCCCATTGATTTTCCAGTTAAATTATGGCTTTTTATGAGGGGCTTGAGGTGGAAAAGCTGAATCCTGGCTCTGGAAATCTCAGAGCCTGGGCTGGCTGGGAAAACACCTTCTCCCGGGTGCTGGGGACTGAGCAGAGGGGGTAGAAACAACTTTTTCCCTCAGTGGAAAGGGCTTGTTATTTCTGAATGAAAATCTGAGAAATATGCAGGAGTTTGGAGGATGTGGTGACGTGACAAAACTCAGCAGATGTCCTGGAGTCCTCCTCATCCATCTTCCTTCCACAAAGAGAAAAATCCAGGCCAACCCATGCCTGCCCTGACCCTGGTGGAGCTGCCACCAAGCAGGGTCACTTCCAGCAAGTCTGTCACTTCCACCGAGCCTCCTTCAGCATGAGTGTGACATCCTGGAGGCAGCCAGGATCAGCTCAGTCCCTCCTGCGTGTCTGGGAGCGCAGCTGAGGTGACCTGATTGTGCTCCAGTCCCCAAGGGGAGCGGCTTCTGTGCCCGGTGAGCTGGAAAACCGCCAGCCTGCAGCTCCAAAATTCCCCTTGCAGCTTCTTGGGCTCCCTCTGCAGATTTTAGTGCGTTTAAACATCCCCCCGTCCGTACCCTCCTAGCCTGGTTTGTCAATAAAACTCCAGGTTTAATGGAATTTAAGTGCATTGTTAGGGTGACAAAGCCGGCAGTGAGGCTGCCCTGAACGGAGGGCTGGTTGTTATTTATCCGGTTGTTATTTATCTATTTATTTAACACAGCCCGGCTCCTTATCAGCACATCTCCTCCTGCCTGCCCGGGGAAAACAATCTTTCAGCTCTGATATCGAAGCTTCAGAGGAAATTCTAATAAAGCTGTAGCAGCTTTCTTGGAGGGGGGTGAGAGGATTTGCAGTGCAGAGTTAGAGAGCCTCGGTTGCATTTTGTTGTGCTGAATTAGGGGTGGTTTGCCTCTGAATGGAATAAATATAATTGTGTTTGTCACCTCGTTGTGCTGTGACTGGAACCAAGCTGGTTCCAGGGTGGGAGTGTCCTGGGAAGTGTTTTGGTTCGATCACTTGGCTTCTTTTTATTAATTTTATAATTAGCAGCGAGGGTGGGAAACATGATTTGATTGTTTTAATTGGTAGGAGCCCTTTCTGCCCCCATTTTGCCCAGAGGTCTCCCTGTGGGTGCAGCACTGGCACAGGAGGAGGAAGAACCTGTTTTCCTTTCCAGAGGAATTGAGGTTGGAAAAAGCCCTCCAAGGTCACCCAGTCCAACCTGTCACCAATTCTTGCCAATTCTTGTCCCCAGCCCAAAGCACCGAGTGCCACATCCAGGCTTTCCCAAAGCACTCCCAAAGCTTCCACTTCCGAGGATCCCTGTCCTGGCTCCTTCCAGAACCTGCTGCTGGAGGGGAAATCCTTTTCATTTATCCCCCACTTCCTTTTTCCTTCCTTTTTCCTTCCTTTTTCCTTGCATTGCCTCAAAAGGTGGAAGCGTTTCCAAGCCACAGCAAAACTTCCATCGTTGATATCACCTTTAACTCCTGCCTTCAGATAAATTTCCTGGCTAGGACCAAATAATTTTTTTTTTTTTTGGTAGGAACTAATACACTGGAGTTCCTAATTC
>VXBQ01002381.1:674608-696245 GCA_013400175.1 Phainopepla nitens
AACAGGCCGTGTAATTCCACGGGAGGCACAGCAGCTGAAATGCATTTTTCATCAGGAGAGCTGAATCAGGATCGGCCAGGAGGCGGAAGGGAGGCTTTAGGGTGGCTCTAATTTGCTGTCTGTTTTCCAAAGACGTGTCTGTACATCATTTATGAACCCCCTGTGTCCTCTGGGACGGGGTCTGGCTTTGCTGATAATCTATAAGAAAACAATTTCCCTTCCAGCTTGTTTAAATTGATCCCGAGTTTTGCAGAACACCTTCTCTGTCTGTTCCCTCTCCGCTCTCCCTAATCCATGCCCTCATTTGGAAATCACTTTAGGAATGTAAAAGCAAGGTTAGATGTAATCAGGCTGTGGAGAGGGGTTTTTTTGTTGTTGTTGAATACAGCAAATTCATTTCATTCCCTTCCTGGGAGAGTTAAATATTTCTCCCTTCCCTTTTCCCTTTCATTAAGTTGAACCTTGATTTTTGCAACTGCTTTTTCCCCATTCCCCATGTAAGGAAATCAAAGGGACTGGGAGAAATCTGCATAGGATTTTTTTTTTTTTTAAAATTTCCTCCCCATTCTGCCTCATCATAAATGTGGAATAAACTAGTATAGAAGTGTTTTAATCAGGTGAGGTGGCAGCACCTCAGGTGTCCCCTGTCCCTGCTGTCAGAGGGGCTGGAAATACAGGGCTGGAATTGGACAGGTGGGAATGCTGCCCTGGCTGCTGCTGCCCCTCTCTGCACATATTTTATGGCAGAACTTGGCTCCCTAATTGCTCTGGAGCTGATTGCTACCAACACATAATTGCAGCTTGTATCGATCTCCCCGCCCCGGCCGCTTCCCTGCCCTCCAGGAGGAAGATAAATGGGATAAGCTCCAGCCCAGCACAGGACAGATCCCAGCAGAGCTGCCTCAGCCAGGGAGGGGCTGGGGAACTCCCTGGTGCACCTCAGAGACACAAAAATGGCTTTGTGAGGCTGTCACAGAATCTTGGAATGGTTTGGGTTGGCAGGGACCTTAAATCCCATCCGGTTCCACCCCTGCTGTGGGCAGCCACCTCCCACTACCCCAGGGTGCTCCCAGCCCCTTCCATGGCTTGGATCTACAGATCTGTCCATGGGTAGGCTTCAGTTTGGACAGATCTTCCCATCCTCACCCTGGATCTCCCACTCCTCATCCTGGATCTTCCCCTCCTCATCCTGGATCTTCCCCTCTTCACCCTGGATCTCCCACTCCTCATCCTGGATCTTCCCCTCCTCACCCTGGATGTCCCCCTCCTCACCCTGGATCTCCCACTCCTCACCCTGGATCTCCCACTCTTCATCCTGGATCTTCCCCTCCTCATCTTGGATCTTCCATTTCTCATCTTGGATCTTCTGCTCTTTATCCTGGATCTTCCCCTCCTCATCCTGCATCTCCCCCTGCTCATCTTGGATCTCTCACTCCTCATCTTGGATTTTCCCCTCCTCATCCTGGATCACACCCCTGGGTTCCAAAGGGGTTTTTAGCTCCTGCCATGCCACCTGTGGAGCCTTCTGGACAGTTCTGGGCAGTTCTGGTGCTTGTGCAGGCTCTGATTCCCAAAGATCCATTGCTCAGGCTGCAAAAAGAGGGATTTTTTCCCAAAAAGTTGAGTTTGAGGGCATTTCTCTTCACCTCCAAGAACAAGAACCCCCTGTGAGCATCCTGCCGTATCCCAGGTGCTGCTGAATCATCCCAGCAGGAGGGAGAGATCCAAGCAGGATCTGGATTTTAGCTGCAATTCCCCCAGCAAGGAGAACAGAGCTTCATGGAATAGATTTTTTCTGTTGCCCTTGCTGAAACGCTGTTTTCCAAATTAAAAATAAATAAATGTCTGCTTAAATTCTCATTTAGAGCAACACAAGTGTTTTAAAAGGAACAGCCTGGCCTGCCTGCCATGCTGGCAGAGCTTTGTAATGTCATCTCTCAAATCTGACAGGATGCTGAGTATTCCATTAGATCTGTTGGATGTGTGTGAGCAGCAAAACCCTCCAGAAAACAGGAGTTTCTGTTCATCCAATTATCCTGACACAGTCCTTTGTAGTACTGCTCCACATTCCAATTTACAAATAAAGTAGATTTTCAAACACCAGATTTTTGAGGGCAGGGAGTGGGAGAATTGTTCTTATTTATTTAATTTTTAAAAAAAGCACAAAACGAGCGGTGCTTAACTGTGCCTGGTCCTGATCTAAATGGAGTCATTTGTAAAGTCTGACTTCCATCATTAGGGCTCCAGAATGAAGGATGAGGAGGAGAGGATGCAGTGATCCCTCTTTATCAATTTATCTGTTCTCCTGGAAAGGGACACGATGCAATTAGGGGAGGAGATGCTTCCTGGGGATGCAGCTCGGGCTCTGAATTTTGGGATTGGTGCTGGGTGAGGAGTGCCTGGTGTTTGTTCCTGCTGCTGTGGGGTTTGGGAGCCAGGTTTTCCCTCAGGAACGGGGTTGGAGGGGGATGTTTGCTGGATGGGATCTGGCTCAGGGACAACCTTGGTTAGAAATGTGTCCCTGAAAGTTTTCCAGGCCTGGGTGTATCCAAATTATGAATTCCCCGTGCGAGAAAATGATTTGGATTGGAAGAGATCTTAAAATTCCTCATTCCACCCCGTGCCACCTCCCACTGCCCTCTCCTGGATTTGGCATGTTCAGCACTGGGGAAATATCGTGGACAGGTAGAAGAATTATAAAAGAAAGGCCTCAGAAAATCAGGCCTTGCTCTGCTCAATTACCAGCTAACCTGTTACTCGTTCTGAGTGCAGCTCGCTAACTTCCCATGTGAAAAATCACAAGAATGAAGGCAATTAACACAACAACCTGTTCTGAGGGTGAAAAAACAAATGCACCTGCAATTACAAGGGATTTGTCCCATGAGAATCAGTGAGCAAAATATGTAAACTAACCAAGAATAGAGAGATTGGCTAGACAGGTGAAATACCTTTTATTAGCCAATGGAGTGATTGGCAAGAAAGCTCTTAACCAATTGGAGCTCAGCACGAGGTCTGTGAAAACTGTGTAAAAATGAGTTATGTGAATAAAAATTGGCTTTTCCTGCGTGAAAAAAAAGGAATCTTGAGTCTTTCACTGCAGCAGGGAAATCCCTGCAGGTTGTTGTGCCCAGGTGGAAATTTGACCTTTGCAAGGACGTCTCATCCCATCCATGGTGCCACCATCAGCTCTGTGGGGGTTCAGCAATGCTTGGGAAGCTTTGCTTGGCCTCTAAATTCCCTTTTTTGTGCACAAATCATCTGAGCTGAGCTTTTGTTTGTGTGGAGAGTGGAAACATTCCCTGGGGGCTGGGTAAGGGGATGTGCAGTGGGAAGCTGTGGAGAATACCAAAATGGGGATTGTTTTATAAAGCTGCTCCATCACTGCTCGTGTCCTAAAGCACAGCCACAGGGCAGTGACTTAGAGGCTGCAGAGTCCCAGCCCACATCCTTGGAAAATTCAAATCAAAATCCAAATTCAGCCTTGGAAACTTGGAATTGCCTGGGTGTTACTGCCTGGGAGGGAATGCTGGGCTGGGATTGGGAGGTTATCCCTGTGTTTACTTGGAAAAAATCACTGAAGAATCACTGCAGGACGGTCTGTCACTATTTTATTTGAAAGAGAAATAGATTTTTACCCCAAAAATGTGAATTTTGGTAGCCTCAAGTCCTTTTTTTCATAAGTAGATAACACATTTAATAAAAACCTTGAGATCAGTTTGGAAATATCCCGTGATTCCCATCCACATGGACCTTTGGGGCATCCCAAAACCTGCTGCTTTTTTTTTTCCCCTCCTCCTGCACTTGCAGGTGGATTTGGAGTAAAAGGAAACAAAGAGTTCGATTTGCTTTGACAGCAGCCTGCTGTTAATTAGTTTTCCCTTCTTAAATTAATAAAAAAAGGCAGCTGCCCTGAACAGATTGAAGCTGGTGAGGAAGACAGGAGCAGCAGCAGCTTTTCCTCATGAATATTTTCCAGCTAATGCAGCCCTGAGTTTGAAGTTCTTGCTGCTTTATTTAAAGAGAAAGCCAAAAGCTGTGAGGAAATGATGAGTGAAAAGCTGCACCCAGCATCTCCCTCAAAGCAGCACCTCAGGTGAGCTTCAAGGAGCCTCTCCCTGTCTGAGCCTCCTGCAACAGCTGTTCCAAACAGGGTTTTGTGTTTTTTTTAAGCCTAAAAAAAACCCAGCACGATTGAAAACCCCCTCGTTAGTTACATGGGTAATTTTCCTTGACAGCTTTGTCTTAGGAATGTGCTAATTTAAGGATGAAAGCCTGACAAGATGAAGAACACGGGGAGAAGGGTTTGAAGTGGGAGATGAGCTGGGCTTCTCCATGGATAAGGGCTGGCCTGTCAGGAAAAGGCTCCCAGAAAGTGATTTGGACACTGGGTTATCCCAAATCCTCACTGTGAGGGCTGGGTTATCCCAAATCCTCACAGTGGAGGTTCTTTTATCCCAATTCCTGCCAGTGAGGGCTGGGTTATCCCAACTCCTCATTGTGGAGGTTCTTTTATCCCAGATCCTGCATTGAGGGCTGAGTTATCCCAAATCCTCACATTGAGGGCTGGGTTATCCCAAATCCTCACAGTGGAGGTTCTTTTATCCCAATTCCTGCCAGTGAGGGCTGGGTTATCCCAACTCCTCATTGTGGAGGTTCTTTTATCCCAGATCCTGCATTGAAGGCTGAGTTATCCCAATTCCTGCCAGACAAGGGTCTTTTATGCCATTTTTTCACAGGGGAAGCTGGGTTATCCCAATTCCTGCCTCTGGAGGCTGGAATTATCCCAATTCCTGCAGTGAGGGATGAGTTTTCCCAAATCCTCACAGTGAGGGCTGGGTTATCCCAATTCCTGCCCCTGGAGGCTGGGCTATCCCCAACCTTGCAGTGGAGGCTCTTTTATCCCAATTCCTGCCTCTGGAGGCTGGAATTATCCCAATTCCTGCAGTGAGGGCTGGGTTATCCCACCTGCTGCCCCTGCAGGCTGGGATGATCCCAAACCCAGGTGTTTGTGCTGCTCCCAGGTGAGGTTTGTGTCAAACCCTCAGGGGTGGAGGGGGCCTTGGAAGCAGCAGCAGCCAAGTCCAGAGCAGAAAAACAAATTGGAACTGCCTGTTGGGAAGGGATGGGGCTCCTGGAGATGGATGGAGTTCTTGTTCCCTTTCCTGGTTTTCCTCCTCTTTCCGTGGAGGTTTGGAGCAGGGAGGGAGTGGTCACACTTCGGGAGGAGCCCTCCCCAGGTGTGGGGCTCCAAGCTGATATTTCCCTTTGCCAATGATGGGGTTTAATTTTATTTTCCCTGCTGTCTTCCTGCTGTTTATTCACAGCAGCTCTGCAGTTTTTAGGTTATGAGTGCTCCCATGGAATGGCTCTGTTGTATAATGGATTCATGGGATAAATTCCTGCAGCAGAAAAACTGGGGGAAAACCAGCTCAGCATTTTCCTCTCAGCATCCCTGAAGTTTCTTAGAGCTTTCCTTTTGCTTGTCTCCCATTTTTAGTGGGTTACAGAGGGACTGGGGGGTTGGACCCCATTTTTATTTTGAAATTAAAGCTTTCCAAAGCCCTAACATGGAAAACAGATCCCTCTCCAAAGCCCTAACACAGAAAACAAATCCCTGCTGGTTTTGAGGGTTCAGGATAAGCTGGGTAATCCCAAAAGGAAGGATGCAGGATGTGGGTGATTCCCATTTTTTCTTTTTAAAATGAAAACTTGAAAATCCCTGAAGCTCAGCTAAACCTTTTCTTCATCTTCCCTTTGTTTCCCACCCCTGCAGTCAAGAAGCAGATGGAGCTCAAGTCCAGAGGGGTGAAGCTCATGCCCAGCAAGGACAACAACCAGAAGACATCTGTGTGTAAGTTTTCTGGCTCTTCCTTCGCTGTCTTCTTGATAACAATCTCCTGGAACATTTCATTGGACTTTCCAGTAATCTCTGAATCTTCGCCACTCTGAAAAGTTTGGGTGCTTGTCCCTCTCTTCCCTCTGCATTTCTGCATCACTCCCTCCTCCCAGTGCTCTGTTCACAAGCATTTACTAACTCCTGGAAGGGGTGCAGGGGTTGGAGTCTGTGGATTTGGTTGGTTCTGTGCTCCAGGGTTGTGGCTTTGGGCCCCTCGTAGTGGGGAAAGCCAAGAATTTTGGGAATGAGATTGATGTTATCGCTGTAAATAAGGAGCAGGGATAAGGAACAAGGTTAAAAAAATATATTAGAACATTTACAGAGGCAGGAGCAGCGTCTTCCTTTTTTGATTTGGGTTTTGTTTCATTTTTCCTGCAGAAAAATCATAATTCTGGGTTTGCAATGCTGATTTTTCAGGCTGTGTTTAGTGGTTGGTGTGTCAGGGGCAGAACATGTGGGGTCACTGCTCTGGCAGATGGGAAATCCTTCATCTTTCCATCAGGTTCTTCCCAAATCAAGGAGCAAAACCTGTGGGTTTTGTCCCTGAACCTTGGGCTCTTCTGGTGACTCTAAAATGAAACAGGAGGGATCTGACTCAGTGGTATTTTTTATATGGATTTAAATGGAAGCAGGATGTAGCATTTTTCCAGATGGATTTTAGGGGAGAGGCTGGAATTGCTCATTTTGTAACTTAGCCCATTACCCCTGTCAGAGAGGAGCAGTTTGCACATTTCAGTCGGGTGGATTTTACCCAAAATTCAGAAAAATGAGTGGACTGGATCTGAATTGTGGCTGTGTCTGTCTGCAAGGAGGGCCTCCCTCCCAGCTCCCAGGAGAATTTTTAGAGGCTCTCTTTTTTTGGGAGCAAGGCCCATCAAGGTAAAAACCAGCCCAAAATCCCCAGAGCAGAAAACACTGAGGGGTGTCCAGGGGAAAATAAATTCATTTTAAAGGAAAACTCCAAGTCCAAGTTCCTGGCTGGGTGATGCATTCCTAGCCAGGAAGAATTTAATTGGAATAAACATCCCAGTGCACTTAACTGAGTGGGAAATCCACTTGGAAAACCCCCCTGGCTTGATGTGGAGACAGAGGGGTGTGTTTGGGTTGGGGGGTGTGATAATCTGGATTTTGGGGAACGTAAGGGTGGGAGTGATGAAATAATTGATTTAATGGAGTAGTGTGGTGTTGACAATACACAGAATTCTCATTTCCCCTTCCTGGGAATGGCCTTTGGAGGAGTTTTATTCATTTTTAATGTGCTGAGGCTGAGGAGGACAGAGCACCTGCGCTTCCCTTTCCAGCAGGTCCTGCCCTGTCCCAATCCTGCTGCACTTCTGAGGAGAAAAAGTAGGAATTCCTTCCCTCTGCCTGGTTTATCCCACCCCAAGGGGCTTAGAGCTGCCAGCTCAGCATCTTGGGGTCTCAAATCTTGTCCTGCTGGTGGAGGACAGCCCAGGCTGGAAGTTGCTAAGCTGGAATCCTGGGAGTGGGGATGGTGGCCCCATTCCATAGTCCTTGTCACCCCTCTGAGCCTCCAGCTCCTCGCCCGTGCCCTGCTCTGAGAGATCTGGCTCTGCAGCTCTGTTTATCCCTGCCTCAGGCAGCCTGCTGCTCCCACAGGGAATTTCCACAAGTGCTGATTCCTGAGGAGACGGCACCAGTAAAATCAGGGTGGTTTTTTTTGGTGGTTGTTTTTTTTTTTTGTTTGTTTGTTTGTTTGTTTTCTGCAAAGCCTTATGTGCTCTGCTCCCTGCTGGATTTGCAGGGTTGGCCGTGCCCCTTTGTGCTCCCAAACTTCCCTGAGCTGAGTCTGCATCACAGAAAATGACACAGGTGGGGCAGGCTGGGTAAAGGAATTTCCAATTCCAGAGCAATTTCCAGTTGCTCTGGCTCAAATACCAGAAATTCAGGAATTCTTGTGTTTCTTGGTAACACTTAAAGCTATGGCACAGAATCCTAAAATCCTTAAGACTGGAAAAGATCAAGTCCAACCTTCAAGTCCCTGCTTTATTTTCAATTATTCCTATTAGCATTGTTTTATTTCCAATGGTCTTTGCTAAACCCTGGCCTAAAATCCTCCCTGGAAGAATCCTTAAATCCTGGAAGAATCCTTAAATCCTGCAGGTCTTGCAGAGGTTTTGGATTTGGGATTGCCTGACCAGATTAAAACTTTGTGTGTTTCGTGTGGCTGAATTGAGGCAAAATGTAGTGGATTAACAGCTGTTTGTGTTATTGCAGGGAAAAAAAAATCCCTAAAAATATGGAATTTTGGGGGGAGGTGCTGATTGTGCTCAGTTGTAGTGGAGTGTGTTTGTTTGAATTCATAATTAAGTGCCTTGTCCTGCTCACCATCAGTAGAATTATTTGGAAATCTTGCTTTAATCACTTTTGGAGGGAAAATAATACTGAGAGAAAAACAATGCAGGTAGAAGAAATAAATTAAATTTTAGGCCATATTTTTGAGGTTGTTTCTGGCACTGAATGCAGAATGTAAATGTGGATATTCCAGGTCCCACAGTGGGGGAAAATGTGGTGTTTTGGTTTTATAAAACAGCATCAAAGTGGTTTTTTGGTGTTTGGGTGAGGCCCTCCTGGAGAGGCCCTGTGGGGGTGACTGGAAGGGCTGGGATGAAGGACTGGAATTTCTGTGTGTGTCCAGCTCGGTGAAAATCTGCTTTGCAAAGTCATTCTGAGGGGGGATTGAGCAGTTTTTAGGTCTCAGCCAAGTGTGTAGGAGTTCCTGGATTTTGGGGACGTGTGAGTGTGGTGCTGAGGGACACAGGAGCCACAGGGCTTTGCTTGGCTTGGGTGGGACACCCTGGAAATGGGCTGGGAATTCTGGAATCCTGGGAATGCTTGTCAACCTGCATCTCCTGAGCTGTTCTGGGCCAGCACAAGGTGGGAAATTCAGGTTTAGAATTCTGCAGGTGGAACATTTCCAGCTGGAATTGGATTTTCCCAGTGTCAGGACCTCGCTGTGCCCTTTTCTCCCTTGGTGTTGCTGAAATTGAGAGTGCTCAGTGTCTGGGTCAGTGTCACCGAGGTTCTGGAATCACTTGATCCTTTTTTTTGGGTGCTGAAGGATCTTTGGGGGTTGGAAATGCAGCAGGATCTTGTTGGGGTGAGCCTTGCACCCATAGATCAGCTTCTCTCAGGCTTGATTTTTTGTAACCTTTCCCAGAAATTTGCAGGGAATTACTCTGAGCCCTGTGTGACCACACAGATTAACCCTTTAAGCCATCTAATTTAAACCATCTAAATTAGATGGTTTAACCCTTTAAAGCATCTAATTCCTGCTGCAGTCCTTCCCAGCCCTCCTGCCAGGAGAAAGCATCACCTCCTTTCACTGGATTGCTCATGCTGAGAAATGCTGGGGCTTTGGCAAAGGTTTTGTAGGTGCTGCTTTATTTTGTAGTTCTGAAATTCAGTGAGAAATTGTCCCTTGGGGAATCTGTCAGTGAACTTTTTTTATGAAGAGAGATAAAACTAAAGATTTTAATAGTGAATTCCGGTGGCAAACTGAACAGTCAGAACTGGCTGTCACTGAATTCACGAGGAGAATGAAATTGGAAAAAATCAGGAGAATGAGGGGATGGAAAACCAATCTTATGGTTTGGGGAGAGAATTCCTGAGCTTCTAATACAGAAATTGAGCAGTTCATCACAATTTTTGGGATCTGTTGTTTTTCCAGTAACCTTGAATGGTTCATTTGGGAATGGCACAGCCCAGATGAAGCTTTGGGAAGGTGAACATGGCACTGACAGCGAATTCTCAGCATGACAAATCCAGTTTATAACCTTTGGGCTGCTCTATTTGTGCGTGTGTGTGTTTTCAAAACAAAAGGTAGAGAACAAAAGTTTCTGTAAATGAGTGTCTAATCCATCTCCTTTTCTTTCGCTCTCCTTAAAAGGGAAATTCCCCAACTCCCAGCATATGGAGATATCCCTTGCTCAGCTTTATCTTCCCTGTTCTCTGCTTTATCTACACGTGTTTTTAGGTGTTAATGATCTCCAGCTAAGGGGAGATGAGCTGGGCTTAGACCTCAGCAATTGGACTGACAAACTCTCCTCGGGGGCTGTGTTTTCCTGGGGATCTGGGGCCTCCTTTCTTCCCAAAATTTTGAATTCCAGGCTTTGTTTATGTCCAATATGGGAAATAATCACCGGGTGTGACAGCAGTGACCAGCTCTGGGGGGCTCAAAAGGGGTGATCTGGGGGTGTTTGGACCACGAGAGGAGGAATTCGCTGTGGGAATGTGATTTTTTTCTCTGAGGAAGAGCTCTCAGGTGTTGGGATGCAGCCCTGGAAGCTGTGGTTGTTACAGGTGTGTCTGGTCAGGGGGGTTTTACAGGAGGAAAATCAGGAATCTGAGCACTCGCCTTCACTGCCACATGGCTTTGGGACATCAAACCCTCATCCTGAGGTGAATTTTCCTTTCTTTGGAGCTGCCTGTGCACAGGCATCACCTTTGTGTGTAGGGAAGGAGCCCCAAGGAGGATGGTGGCACCTGAGGACTTTGTTCAGCCAAACTTTTCCTGTCAGCAGCTGGGAGTTGAATCCGTGGGCTCCCTTCCTTCACCCTCTGGGGTGATTTGGAATTCTCTGGGCCTGTGAAAAGTGGCAAAGCAAAGTTTGGAGCTACAAAAGAATCAATGGATGGCAGATGCTGCTTTGGTGCTGCTGCCTCCTCATCTGGCTGAGCTGAACGAGGGGTTATGGACATGGAAAAGTGGGGAAACAATCCCTCAGGAGGCAGTTTTCCATGAATCCCTGCCTCTGGCACCTCTGTGCCCTCACAAGCACAGGGAGGAGAGCTCAGAGCACCAAAGCACTGTGTGGGAAAACTAAGCCATGTGTGGGGACAACCCCAGCCCCAGGAAGGGAGGAAAAAAGGGCCTTAAAAAGGAAATTCCTCAAAAGGACTTAAAGGGCATCAGAGGAGGTGTTAGTGCTGAGGAGGAGCTGGAGTATTTTTGGGATCAGCAAAAGCTGGGAAGCATCCCTCCTTCCCTCCTTGTAGGAACAGCTGGGGATGCACCAGGGATTCCTCAGTGGTTAATTCCCAAATATTGGATGGTCTTGGCTTTGTGTGTGTCCAGGCTGGGTGGATTCTCCCTGTGCCTGCCCTTCCCCCTGCAGGGCTCCAGCTGCTGAGCCCTCATGTCTGCCATGAGAAACGGGGCTGGTGTCACCTCAGTGTCACCTCCTCCTGGCAGTGACCGTGTTTGGAATAAAATTGGGATTTTCTTCCCTCTAATCCAGTGGCAGGCAGAGGTGGAATGGAAATGGAGTTGTTTCAGTGATGCAGCGTCGTGGCTGAGAAATGTGGTGTTGTTTTGGGTGCAAAGAAAACTAAATCCCATCGAATTCCTGTGGCAAAATCGCCCTTGGGTCCCATATTCCTGTGCTGGAATTCAGACTGGAAATCAGGATTGTGCCAGGGCTGAGGAACCCCTCCAGGTTCCCCCACCCTGAGCCCTCCTTTGCGCCTCGGGCAGGTTGGAGAGGGCTGGAAATGGGGAGGCAGAGGATGGAGCTGGGAGGTTTCTTCAGTGCTGGTCACCACTCCATGGATTTCACGTTTGTTGGCATTGAGGTCGCTCCATAAAATTTTCCATGTTCCAACTAAATGACTTCGCTTTAAAACCCTCGACTGGCATTCCCCTCTCCTTTCTCCCTCTCGTTCTGTGCTTGGTTCTTCCCCCTGGTCTCACACACCTGCCTTTTCATGGAGTTGTTTTCTTTCCCTGGCACACTGGGCTGGGCTTGGAGGGCTTCGAGGTCACCTTGGGGGGTCACAGGTGGCGTTTTAATCCCAGGAAATGGAGTCTGTAATCAGTGTCATTTAGCAGAATGAAAACAAAACAAAACAACTTTTTCCAGAGGTATTTCTGTAGTGGAGTGGAGTGAAAGCTGCATCCCTAGCTGGCATTTCCTAGAAAACTCTTGGATGTGTAAGCTGAGCAGGATATTTGTTTCCAAAGCCGTTGTTTTTCTGGAATCAAACGGAACACGTTGAGGTTTCTGAGCTCCCAGTTGCCATTTTTCTCGCCACATCCACCAAGACAGCTGAAAGAATGTTCCTTTTGCTATTCTGTCTCTGTATTGCTGTTTTTTGCTTTGTAGTAACTCAGGTTGGTGTGTCCCAGGGACATAATTTGTGTCCAGACCCTGGGATTCCCGAGAGAGGCAAAAGGATAGGCAACGATTTTAGGTAAGAACATTTTCTGTGTGTTCTGTGCATGCTGCAGAGCTCCTGGGTGTCCCTGGGTGTGCTCCTGGCATGGGGGGCTCTGTTTGCTCTGTCCCCCTCCCAAAATCCTGCCCGGTTTTGGGGAACGTGTGTAAAACCCTGCCCGTGTGCGCTGTTCCACGTGAGGATCTCTAAAGATCTCTTGGAGTATTTTTATCCTTTCCCAGTCCAGCTTGTAGAATCCCTGTGTGCTGTCATCCCTCCCCTGGAAAACTGAAACAGCCAAAAAAAAAAATCACTTTTCAAATTAGCTCAAACCGCAGCATGTCCCTGCCCTTAGGGTTTTGAGGTGACTGAGGTTCCTTGTCACTGAGTCTGTGTGCTGCCAGCTAATTGGGGTTATAAAGTTTAAACCAGTGCTGTTGTTCCTTCCCAGCTCCCAGTTTTCCTTTGCAGGGATGCCCCGGCTGCTGGTGGCCTTGGGGAATCAATATTTCATCTGATTTTGCCGGCCAGGGCTATTTTGCTCATGGAAAATGTCTCTCAGTCGAATCCCAGTCTGTCAAATTCTCCTCAAATCCATCAAAGGAGCGGGGGCAGAGGAAAGGGAATTCCCAACACTCCCTAAATTCCACGGGATGGATTCCCAGCTGCAAGCTGGTTTGTGTTACCTCAGTGAACAAAGCAGCTGGAGCACCAAAAGCTCAGAATCCAAACCCAGAATAAAGAACAGAACTCTCAGCAGTTGATAAAGAAGGGTTTTTTTCACTTTATGACAACACTGAGCGTCTCTCTCCCAGGGCTGTGGATGAAATTCCCACTGAAATGTCACTAAGGACTGGGATTTGGACATCAGCACCTGGGGCAGACGAGCAGAGGGGGAGGCAGAGCTGGTGCCTCCTCCCTTCCTGCTGCTGCCTGCGGGGCCAGGGGACGGCTCTGGCCCCAAATCCTGGTATTCACGAGGCAGGACAAGGCTGATGTCCCCTCTGTCCCCTCTCCAGGCTGGGCTCCAGCATCCAGTTCTCCTGCAACGAGGGCTACGACCTGCAGGGCTCCAAGAGCATCACCTGCAAGAGAGTCAGCGACATCATCGTGGCCTGGAGCGACCACCGGCCCGTCTGCAGAGGTGAGGGGGCTCAGCCTGCCTGGGTTCTGGGATTTGTGGGAATTCCCAGCTCCTTCATGTCCCTTTTCCATCACCCATCCTGCCCTCAGGTCAAATAATCCCAGAGTGGTTTGGGTTGGGAGGGATCTTGAGGAGCATCCTGTTCCTTCCAGCATTTGTCCAGTCTGGCCTTGGACACCCCCAGGGATCCAGGGGCAGCCTGAGGGGGCTCAGCCTGGCTGGATTTTGGGATTTGTGGGAATTCCCAGCTCCTTCCTGTCCCTTTTCTCACCCATCCTGCTCTCAGGTCATCCCTTGGCCAGCTCAGAGAGTCCCAGAGTGGTTTGGGTTGGGAGGAACCTTAAGGAAAATCTTGTTCCATGGGCAGGGCCACCTTCCCCCATCCCAGGTTGGCCTTGGACACTTCCAGGGATGAGGAAACCTTTTCCAGGGCTTCCCCACAGTGACATTAAAGCTTTATCAGCCCCTCAGTGCCTGTTTCTGCCTCGCCTTCTCCCCTCACACACTCTCCCACAGATTTCCCAGCTGTCCCTAAATCCTTCCCCTTCTCTCTCTCCTGAACATTCCTTTTGTTCAGGGATGTAAAACCTGAGCAAGATCATCCCTCTCCCTGTTCCAGGTGTTTTCTCCCCTCTCCTTCTCCTGTAAGAGGAAAGGCTGGAATAAAACCTGGAAAAGCAGAGATGGAGAGAGATTTTTTTAATTGGAAATGTGGGATTTTGGGGCTGTGCTGCCCCAGGAGCCTCATCCTGTGCCATGAACCATCAGGGAATGGAGGTTTTTTTTTTTTCCATTTTGCCCCTGGCCACTTTGTTTTCATTCCCTCTCTGAAATGTCACATTGTGATATTTGTAATGCTAGTAAAGAACAACTTGTAATATTTTTAATTGAATCCCTTGAAAGCTCTTAAAATCATAAATAGGGTTTTTTTTTTCTCTGTTCTTTTTTTCTTTAATTTCATCTGCAGATTTTTTCAGGGCTTTGGAATCCCATGTAATTCTTGAAACAAGCCTGGAATAAATTAAATCAGTGTAAGAGGATATTTGGCATAAATATGTGACACTATAAAGGAAATTTATGGTGTCCTCCTGCAAGAGATAAGAAGGGATTTGCCTGCATTATTCTGTTTCTTTGAATCAACTTAATTTTTTAAGCTGCTGACTTTCATTTTTGGGTTTTTTTTTTTCTTTTTAAAAAGTTTTATTTTTATTTTAGCTTTCTGCCACTTTTTTCTCCCAGTTTGTTCCATTTTTTTGAATTTGGTTTTTCTCAAATTGTAGAGTCAGTCCCAGATTTTAGCCCCTTGGGCTTCAATAATTCCTTAATCCCCACTGAGCAAACTTTGGGGGAAAGTTCTGCAGTTTCTCCATCTTCTGCAGATTCCCTCTGGATCCTGGGAGAATCACTTAATCCCACTTGAAAAATGGCAATAATTGGGATTTAACCTTTTTTTTTAATGGTGTGGGAGCTCCAGGATGAGGCAGGAGTGGCTCAGCATCCTGGATAAGTGACCTCAGCTCCTTCCTAAGCTGCTTCCCAGCCATTCCCAACATTCCCACAGCTTGGCCAGGAGATGATTTTTCCATGTTTTATGGAGAGAAAAAAACCCTCCAGATTCCACACGTGCAAATACATCTCCTAAATTAAATTATATGTTTAAATAAATAAATAAACTTCAAAAATAAACTAATTTTGAGGCTCCATCACAGCAGCAGAGAACATTTCCAGAACCAAGATGTTTTCCCCCACATTTTTTTTTGTTGAATATTTTAGCTAAATATTACATCAAAAGCATTCCACAGGCAAAATTTTCTCTACTTAAGCACTTTTTCCAGCTTTTCCTTTACCTGAGATGTTTTGAAGATGCAGAGCTGAGTTTCCACCTTAGTTCTGAGCCCACAGAAGGGAACCAGCTGATAAATACTTAATAATGACCTAATAAATCCTCGCTGTGCAGTTTTTTTGATTTGGATCTGCAGGAAGAAAGGGAAATGTGGCTTTTTGGGGACATCAGGAAGGAGTTGTGTCATTCCTGGTGCCTCTGGTCTGGATGGGGAAGGATTTTTGTGAGGGGAAAAAGGGAGGACGGGAAGGAAATAAATCAGTCTGAGGAGTAGAGAGTGGTTGGGTGTTGGTCTGAGGGGAGATGGGATCGGGGTTTAATGGGATTAGAGTTTAGTGGGATCAGGGTTTGATCTGATCAGGGTTTGTTGGGATGAGGAGTTGATGGGATTAGAGTTTAGTGGGATCAGGGTTTGTTGGGATGAGGAGTTGATGGGATCAGGGTTTGTTTGAATCAGAGTTTGCTGGGATCAAGAGTTGATCTGATATGGGTTTGATCTGATCAGGGTTTGTTGGGATGAGGAGTTGATGGGATCAGGGTTTGTTTGAATCAGAGTTTGCTGGGATCAAGAGTTGATAGGATCAGGGTTTGATCTGATCAGGGTTTGTTGGGATGAGGAATTCATGGGATCAGGGTTTGATCTGATCCGGGGTTGTTGGGATGAGGAGTTGATAGGATCAGGGTTTGATCTGATCAGGGTTTCTTGGGATGAGGAGTTGATGGGATCAGGGTTTGTTGGGATGAGGAGTTTAGTGGGATCAGGGTTTGATGGGATGAGGAGTTTAGTGGGATCAGGGTTTGATCTGATCAGGGTTTGTTGGGATGAAGAGTTGATGGGATCAGGGTTTGTTGGGATCAGGGTTTGTTGGCCCCCCTCCTCACAGAGCAATCCTTCATTTTTGCGCCGTGGCTGGGAAAAAGGAACGCTCTAGGCCGCGAAAACAGCAATTCCTAAACTTTTGCCTCCTCCCACTTCCATACCAAACTCATCCCTCCTCCCTCCCCCTGGAAGGGCCCCCCCAGCGCTGACTGTCCCCGTTTGTGTCCCCAGCCAGGATGTGTGACACGTACCTGCGCGGGCCCAGCGGGGTCATCACGTCCCCCAACTACCCCGTGCAGTACGACAACAACGCCTACTGCGTGTGGGTCATCACCGCCCTCAACCCCGCCAAGGTGGGTCCCCACAGCAGCCCCGGGGCCCTGGGAAGCTCTGCAGCTCCAGGCAGGACGGGTTTTGGGTGTTCCCTGGAATTCCAGGCTTGTATTTCGCGGAATTCCAAGCGGGTTTGGGTTGGGAGGGACCTCGAAGCAGGGCAGGGACACTTGGCGCTGTCCCAGGGATTGGACACTGCCAGGGATCCAGGGGCAGCCACAGCTTCTCTGGGAATTCCATCCCAGCCCCTCCTCACCCTCACAGAGAAGGATTCAATCCCAATATCCCATCTAAACCTTTCGGTTCAAAGCCATTGTTGAGAATTGTTGATTTACCAGAGCCATGAGAGGAGGAGATGAACAAAGGGGGTTCTTTGCCCTGGTGTTTTATGGAACAAAAGCTGGAACGTGTTTGGATGCTGGGCTGTGGTGGTGGAGTGTGTGTGCACAGCCAGACACTTCAGAAACATCCAGACATTTCTAAACACATCCAGACACTTCCAGAAACATCCAGAGACTTTCAAACACTTCCAGATGCATCCAAGCATGTCCAGATGCTTCCAAACACTTCCAGACACATCCAAGCACATCAAAATGCTTCCAAGACACTTCCAGAAACATCCAGACATTTCCAGACAGGTCCAGACAAATCCAGAAACATCCAAGCACATCCAAACACTTCGACACTTCCAGAGATTTCCAAACACATCCAGACAAATCCAGACACTTCCAAACACCTCCAAACATATCCATGCACGTCCAGAAACATCCAAGCACATCCAAACAAATCCACACAATTCCAGACACATCCAAGCCCTGTCTGACTTGGCCTTGGACACTTCCAGGGATCCAGAGCCAGCCACAGCTGCTCTAGGAAAGCTTTTCCAGCCCCTCCTCACCCTCACGTTAAAGGTTTATTCAGCCCCTCAGGCTCAGTTTCTGTCCCCACACAGACTCTTCCCTGTGTTTCCCAGCTGTCTTTAAATCCCTGACCTTCCCTCCCTGCTGAGCCCTCGTTTTTGTTAAGGGTTGTAATTAAAAGTGAGTGTAATTATTTGTAATCGAAGCCCCTTTGATATCTTGTGTGGAGGGCGGGGAGGTGCCCGAACAGCTCATCAGGGCAGGGAGGCTGTGCCAGGAATGCTGATTTTTTCCCGGTTTTTTGGCTGTGGCTGGCCCTTATCCAGCAGGATTTCAGCCCCCAGGGGCAGAGAAGGGAGGTTTGGGTCTGTCTCTGTGCTATTTATGCAGTATTGTAAATTTATTCACATTTTTGCGCTGTTATAAACGTAAATACAAGCCCTTTGTGTACAGGTGTGACTCCAGTGTGTGGGGAGAGAAGGAGGTGTGACTGCCCTGGCCTGGGAAAGATCAATCCCTGTCTGTTTTCCCCTGGCAATGGGAACTGAGCTGAGGGCAGTGTTTGGTGCCCTCACAGCTTTTTCCAATCTCAGCCCTTGTCTCTCCTCCAGATCTGCAGCAGAAGAACAGGAATTACTTCGCTGTGTAGCTCCAAAATCCCTTTCTGAGGCCTTGTTTGTGCTCTCAGAAGGTGACAGCGTTTGTTCCTCTGAGTGTCTGGAGTCCAAACATCATTCCATTAGTTGTGGGTGAATCCTGAGCCTGCCAGGGCTCCAGGCTCCCATTTATTCTCCCTTGCCTCTGGACATTCCTGCCTTCTGCAGGGGGAATCTCACAGGATCTCGGGGTTTTTTTCTGGGAGTTGTTAGGAAGTGCTGGGCAGCCCTGCTGGGATCCTGCTGTCCCTCCCCTGCAGGGGCAGATGGAGGAAGAGCCTGTGGAGTTCTCCCTCCCTGCTGAGCTCAGCCCAAGCCTTCAACCCAAGCACAGATCTCTGGTGGAGGAGGACTTGAATGAGGAATATCCCTAAATTCCCATTCCCAGGCAGGTTGTGGCCGGGGCTGTCGTTACCCTTGGTGTGGCTGCACAAAACCTGGATTTTGGGAGACCCAGGTGTGGAACCAGGAGATTTTTCAGTGCTGGTTTGTTCAGGGAGGGATTTAGTGGTCAATCAGCCCCAGGAGGGGCCCCTTCATCAGCGGGATGTGCCCTGGAATGTTCCCTGGGTATCCATGAGCTGGGCACAGAGAGGGGCTGGAATTAGCACAGCTCAGGCTCTGCAGGGTGTTCCATCCTTTTCCATTATTTTTGTACATTTTTGTCTCCAAAAATCACCAACATGCAGGTTTTGTGTGGATAGAACAGCATTTGGAGAGCTGGTGGTGAGCTGGGTGCAGGCATTTCCTGGGTGTTTTGTAGGATAACACTTCCATTTGGGTTTCCTGCCACAAATTATGAAGGAGGAGATGAAAATCATGAGCAAAATATGCCCCTGGGCCGTGCCCAGTGTTTCACTGACCCTTGTCTGGTGAATGTTCAGGTCTAATCTTCAGCTCTGTTCCTGTGCTTTAGTGCCAGTGTTGTACCCAAGGTTTTCCTGCTTTTCCATCAGCAGTAAGACAGGAAAAGCTTCTCCTCTGCCCTTCCTGGGCAGAAGTGTCTCATTTTTCCGTGGGAATTTCTGCTTGGAAGAAGTTTCTCCTCTTCCCCTGGTTGATTTCTTCCTCAGCTCTGAAACCTGAGTCATAACAAACACAGAATCTGCAAGTCCTGATCCTTTTCTAAATCGTAAAGGGGATTGGAATTGGTCAAATCCATTCATTTTAAGATTTTTCCAACTCAGATCAGAGATTCCACAGCACAAGGAAGTGCAGGTTCTGTTCCTGGGCTGCCCATCACACACAGAAATATGGATTGGTGAAATCAGCAGTGTTTGTGAGCTGTGAGAGGAGATCCCATTGCCTTTTCCTTGGAAATGATCAAGAGTTTTAATTAATTCAGTTAATAATTCCAGTTTACAAAGAGTTTCTTGGTTTTCATGCTGGAAGTTGAATGTACAGGTTGGGAGAAGCTCTCCTGGAGCAGGGAGGGTTGGGAGAAAAGCACCAACTCCTTGGGGAAGGCCACAGCTCTCCCTGCTTGTCCCTCAGGGCTGATCCCAGCCTTTCCCTGGCTGAGGGAAGGATTTGGGATGAATTTCCTCCAATGCCCATGAAATACTTGGCAATAAGGAGCATTGTGTGCCTGAGCTGGAGCTGCTGCAGTCGCTGTCATCTTTTTATTGACTCCAGAGCTCTTTGGATCAGCTCCTGTTCCATGGAGCTTTGGGAGAAGCAGGGAGCTGAATTTAGGACTCATTTGCAAGTTCCCTGCTCTATCTTTGGCAAAGAACCTCGAGCCAGAGATCCACTGAGCCCCAAAATCCCCTCCAAATTTGCTGGGAATTCTTTATCCACAGGGCAGAGGCCTCATGAAAATTTGGGATTATTTCCTGGGCAGAGGGGGACATCAGACCTATTTGGGGGATATTCAGATTTTTTTTTAGCTGGGCCCTGGTGCCCTGGGAATTAATTCCAACCATAGTGGGAAAATAAATCACTGGGGAGCTGAGAAATGCATATGATAATTGGGGAATTTGCATAAAAGCTATTTCTAGCCCTTTTTGACATAATGGATGTTGCTGGTTGAGGTTTCTCCTGGGGTTATTCCCACCTGGAGCCAAAAAAAAAAGCCTTGTCCAAGCTGATGGAGGGAGAAGGGCCCCTCCAGGGGATGATTTATCCCAAATGCAGGGGGAAATTCTGGAGCCTGGGGAGCAGGGAAATGAGGAATGTGCTTGTAAAGCTTCAGGTTAGAGCTGCACGAGCTGCTGTTCTCCTGGAGAGAATTATTGTGGATTTTTCTCCTCAGAATGTGACTGAACTTCCAATCACTTTGGTGGCACTCTGGAATCAGGAGTCCCATCCCATTTTCCTGGCTTTGCTGATTATTGCTCCCTGTCACTTCAGCAGCTCCAAGTTTGGGGGTGCTGGTGGCTCTCCAGCTGTTAAAAATAAATAATTAAATAATTAAATTGCATGAATTAAATCTCCAGCTTTCAGAGCAAAAAAAGAAACCCAGGAAAATGGGTAAATAAATATAATATTCAGCATCCAAATCTTGTGCCACGAGGTTGCAGTCTTGAGTGTGCTAGGATGTAATTAGTTGTTTAATTAGGGTCAGACTGCTCAGGATGCAGCTCCTTGAGTGGCTGTTGAAGTAATGGTGTGTGCAGATCTGCAGCTTGGTGTTCTCTGGATTAATTACATTATTCCAGCATTTCATGCTTTTGTAGCCTGCACAGGTTAATATTTGAGTACTAGACACAAATTAAAGTTGTCTGAAGCATCACCCAGGCTCCTGGTTCACCAGCCTGGGGCTTTGGGGAAAAACCCTATTTTCACAACGTCTAAAATCTCTAAATTTAATTTGCTGTGCATTGAAAAATACTGTGTTCATCCATAGAAAAGAAAACTCAAGACAGCTCAGCCTGAACTGTATAAACACCTCTTTTTTTTTTTTAATTTTTGGTTTGAACTTTGAGGTTTTTATCCTCCTGGGAATCCACACCTGCTCAAGTTTTGCAGGAGATGCTGCAAGAAAAGACGAGCAAGATTTTGGGTTTCCTGGGCTTTGGTTCCTTGCCCCAAAGTGAGGAAAGTGGCCCCAGAGCTCTCTGGTCCTTGGCACTCACCTGGCTCCTTCTCGACTTCTGATGATTTTTTGTGTTGTGTGAAGCAGCTGAAAGAAGCATCAACCCACATTTGGTGATTCAGTCTGTTAAAAGTCAGGAAATTGAATGTATTTACAAAGATCTCGTGCATTTGAGTGGGTTTTGTGCTTTTTTTTTTGTCTTTTTGCTGGTCAGGTAAAGAGTTCAAGAAACAAAACTCCATTGATTTCTGCTGATGGGGGATGTGAAACTCTTCTTTAATTTAATTCATCTCTTCTAAACTGTTTGTTCAGCCTGTCCCAGGCTGGGTTAAGGACTCTGCCCCCTAAATTGGATTTGAAAAATTTAAAAAAAAAAAAAAAAGAGATTCCCAAAGCAGCTGAGAGCCTTGGAGCACAAACTTCTGTGGGAGTTCTTCTCCTAAATGCTGCAGAGAGGCTGCAAAAATCCAAAGTTTGGGTGGAACAGCAGAGAAAAGCCAGAGAACAGGGATGTGGTGATGCTGAGGATTGTGTTTGCAGACAGCTGGAGACAATTCCCTGACAATTCACAGAAATCCATCAATTCTCTCCTGCTCTGACCAGGAACCGGGAGAATTTCCTGAGCCACAAAGTAAAAAACTCTGCATTTACTCCATGCACATCCAAATCCACCTGCAGAGTTCCAGTTTGGGGAGGGAAAGGGGAAAAAAAGGCACACGGAGATCCCAGCACACAAATGTTGATATCAGCAAAGTCATCTGGGCTAGCAGGAGAAAAAGCAGAGGGGATTCAAATCACCTGTAAAAAAAAAAAAAAAAAAACAAACAAAAAAAACCACCCCAAAAAAAAAAAAAAAAAAAAAACCAAAACC
>VXBQ01002381.1:696258-707823 GCA_013400175.1 Phainopepla nitens
TAAAAAAAAAAAAAAAAAAACAAACAAAAAAAACCACCTCAAAAAACAAACAAACAAACAAACCAAAACCCCAAACCAAACAAACAGAAACCCAAACCAAATCAAAAATATCAAAACAAAAACCCTGAACCCAAACAAAGCCACTTCTGGGGAGGTCGTGGAGATTTTTAATGCTCTTGCAAGCTGCTCCAGGATCCACGAGCAGGGCAGGGCTTGGTGTTAATTGATTAATTTTGCTAATTGTGCCATGTCTTTGGCAGGTGATCAAACTCACCTTCGAGGAATTCGAGCTGGAGAGAGGCTACGACACGCTGACGGTGGGGGATGGAGGCCAGGTCGGAGACCAGAAATCTGTGCTTTATGTGTGAGTAACAATCCCCAGAAATTCCTCCTGGGGTTGGATCCACCCGGCCGGGTGGGGCTGTGGGCTGGGATGCAGGAGCTGGCCCTGATCCCGCGGATTTTGGGCTGGTTGTCACTTCTGAGCACAGAAAATTCTCCCCTCTGTGCTTCCCTCCCCCTCAGGGAGAGGCTGAGGCTCTCCAGGGAGCTGGGAAAAGCTGGGGTACAAAAGGAAAACACCCCAGGAGCTGTTTGGGTCTCTCCCTCTCTCCTGCTGCCATCATTTTGAGCTGTAAATCCAAGATCTTGGAGTGATATCCCCAGCATTTCACACCCAGGCTGCATTTGGGGAAATGAGGCTTCTTCCAGGCTGGGATTTGGGATTTTTTGCATCCTTTTCTTGCAAAGCTGATGTTGTGTGGAGGTTTCTTCAGCACAGGGAATGTGCAGATGGTCCTGCTTTCCCTCCAGGCCTCTCCAAAACCACTCCAGCAAAGCTGTTGTGCTCTGATGGAGAAATTTGTTGTATTTTTTCCTTCCTCCTCTTGTTTTTCTACATGAAGCAGCCTCCCACTCTGTTTTCACATATCAACATTTCCTTGTCCTTCCCAAACATCTTTTTTCCCGAGGTTTTGTTTTTTCCCAGCACATGAGCAGAGGTGGTCCTTGCTCAGGACCCCCAGCCTAGGATGTGAAGGTTGATTATTGCACAGGTGTAACTCAGGTGCCCCTGAACATTTCACAGCTGCTTGGTCACAGCCTGCAAATGGCAGCAGTTTGGAAGAAATTCCTGACATGATTTCCCATTCCATCCCTTCTGGTTTGCCTAAAACCTACAAAGATCTTCCTTAGATTGGATTTTAATCATTCCAAGGTTTTTCCCCACTCTCTGTTATCTCTTCAGCACTTTACTGATGCAAATTTGGAATATCTGTGACTGAGCAAGGTGCAGTGCCTGGAATCTTTTCCCAGGAAGTTTCCAGTAAATTCCTGGTGCTAGTCCTTCCAGGGATTTTTTTTTTTTTTTGTTACTAATCTGGGAGGATTAATTGAAAAGTAATGAAATGGGAGAGAAGTGTGAAGATCACAGTGCTAATTAATGCACTTGAAAATCCATGGATCACTTTTCCCAGAGTTTTCTGCCCGCTCTCAGCTGGATTCACAGATCAGGAATAATACCTGGGTACAAAGAGAGGTTTCTTTGGAAGAATCAAAGCACAGAAACTCCTGTCAAAGGCAGTGATTCCAATTTTCTTCCTGCTCTTCACTTCTCCTTGGCTGTTGAGGAGCTCAGCCCTGCTGCCTTTCCAATCAAGGAACGCTCTTGAGTGGAGTTGAACAGCAGCAGATTCCATCCCAAACAGAGCTGGGAAGGAGCATTTGTCTCCAGGCTCATTCCCATCCCTGGGAAATGGGAACAGAGCAGATTGTTAGGCTGAGCCTCCTGACTTGCAGAAGGAATTTGATTTCCCCGAACTAACAAGCACCCAAATCAATCACCCAGCTCGTTAAAAGTGGGGTGGCAAAGGATGCAGAAAGCTTTGAAGCACCTTTTCCTGGAGGTTTGGAGTGTTCCTCATTCCTGCCTGGCTGCTGCTTCAATAAATAAGCTGAGAATCAACAATAACACTCCTGAACATCTCTGGGATGCAAAGCAGGCACTAAAACAAGATCACTTCTTCGTGTAGCAGCACCCTGAGATCAATAAAACTCCTGCTGCAGGTCAGAGCAATCACGGAGCAGAGGTGGGGGCAGAGCTGGGAGAGCTTCGCTGGGATTGTGATTGCAGGGAAAAACCCACTCCAGGGCTCCAGGGAGAGCCTGGGCAGTGGCTGCTGCTCTTGGCCCTGGGGCCTGTGACATCCCTGGCATGGGGAGAGGTCTGTGATGTAACCCAACCTGAGATTTCCCTGAGATCCCTGCCCTGGAAAGGAGCTGGCACTCGGCAGGGAGCGGAGTTAATGTCACCTGCATTGGGGGGGGTGACACAGCCCTGGGAGCTGTCACAGAATCCTGGCATGGTTTGGGGTAGAAGGGCCTTAAAACCCATCCAGTGCCACCCCTGCCATGGCAGGGACACCTTCCACCATCCCAGGCTGCTCCAAGCCCTGTCCAGCCTGGCCTGGGACACTTCCAGGGATCCAGGGGCAGCCACAGCTTCTCAGGGCACCCTGTGCCAGGGCCTGCCCACNACCTTCTCTTCTCCAGGCTGAACGTTCCCAACTCTCCCAGCCTGGATCTTGTCCCTTTATCAACTTCACATCCCTCCTCTGGCCTTGCTCCAGCAATTCCATGTCCCTCCTCTGCTGAGTTTAGTTAGTCAGGAGCCTTTCAAGTGCTGCTGTTGTACCTGGGGCCAGGCCCAACCCAGAGCTGAACACGGGGATGAATCTGGATTTATTTAAACACTGCACAAAAGATAAAAAAAACCTTCTCACCCCTCTCCACTTGCGCCTAATTTCTGAATTTCTCGCAGATAATACCTCAGCAGAAACAGGATAATCACAACATTAAACACAGGCAACACAAGAGCCCTGCTCCTGGAATAATCATCCTGCCCACACAAACGCTGCTCCTGTTTCCAGGAGCAGAGGGAAGGGAGGGAGCTGAGCTCCACGTGGGCATCTGCCTGTGGAAAAGATGCTCTGTGTGGGTGGGGGATAAAGCTCTAAAGCTGTGTTGAACCACAACGAGGTGATTAATCCCAGAGGCTGAATGAGCCTCATTAGTAGGGAGAGATCAGTGACATTTCCCTAAATCCCCTCAGCCCTCCTGGGAGGATCCTGGGGGGAAGGCAGAGCCCTGATCCTGCAGGGATTAGTGGCACTTCTCAAGGGCTCCCGGGGTGTTCAGCAGATTTGGGCTCGTGCTTTGCCTGCCAGGTGCTTTTTTTTCTTTTTTAGGTCCTTGTAGAAACTTCTCTCAAGGCAGAAATGGAGCAGGGAATGGGTGGAAAGTCATTTTTTGTACACTGGAAACTGCTGTGAGGGCAGTTCAGGGGATTCAGTCAGTCAGGGCACAGTTTGGCTTCTGGGGATTTGATTTGTTTGCTGATGTTTTGCCTCAGCAAGCAGGGAAACAATTCCTTTTGCTGCTGGGTGATCAGTTACAATAATGGCAGTGAATTGTAATTATTGCAGTGAGGGTGGTGGGAGAAGATTCAATGTGGAGGTAGAACGCAGAACACGAGAGGACTTTCATCAGGCTTGAAAATCTCCCAGTTTTTTTGGGGGGGTGATTCTTAATTCATTTGGCATTTTCCTGCTCCTACAGAGACCTTTATTTGAGGGTGGGTGAATCTGAGGCCACTTGGAGGCTGTTGATTTGTTGTTCATTTATTTTTGCAGCCTGACGGGCACCACGGTCCCCGACCTCATCGTCAGCACCCAGCACCAGATGTGGCTCCTCTTCCAGACCGACAGTGTCAGCAACCTGCTGGGCTTCAAAGCCACCTACGAAGGTAATCCAGGCTCCTCCCTCCCAATTCCCCTTTTTCCAAGGGATCAGGGACCAGCTGAGTGCAGGCATTTGGGAGAAAAGGGAGTTTCTCTAAATAAATCAAAGCTCTGCAGGTTTTTTTTTTCTTCCTTAAGAGCAGCTTTGCTGCTTTCCTTTCCCATCCAAGCTGGCTGGGTGGGGGCTGTCCCGTGTCCATTTCAGCTGTTTTATTGGAAAAAAGTTGGGAATTTCAGCTGACAGCAACAGACTGTGCCTATGGGAGGGATGGGATGGGGAATCCATGGTTCCAGCAGTTAGCTGGTGTCAGCTGCTTTAAACTGGGGCTAGGCTGGGCTGTTTCAAGTGAAATAAAAGTTAATATTGGGATTTTTTTCAAAGAAACTCAGGATGCAGCAAGATGTGAGTGCTCAAGTCTGGCCTAAGCTTGTATATTTGCTGTTGTCACAGGTGTTGACAGAAATATATTGTGAGGGAAAAATCTCCCTGAGAGCTGCTGGAAGTGTCTGTTGGGAACGTTCAGCTTGGATTTTCCAGGCTCCAAATGCACATTATTCATTTTAAAGGTGTTTCCTTGGCTGTCTCTGTGTAAATTAGAGTGCCAGCCTTGATTCATTTCAGCTCTGGCAGGATCTGGCTCCTTGATGTCCCCCAAGATCACTCCCAAATCTCCAATCCCAACTTTTATCCTCATGAACAGATTTTTTTCCATTATAATGAACATTTTTGGGTTTCCAGGGCTTGGCAGAAGGAATTTGGATTAAGCTCCACTTTCCTGGAGAATCCTTTCCTTCCTCCCACTGCACAGAGCTGAGGGATGCTGAAAGTTTTGGGAGAGCGCTTCAAACCTTCCAGGATCCTGGGGCTTCTCCCTCTTTTCCTTGAATCCTGGGTGATTTGTTGGGAAAACACCTTCCCCTGGAGCTGTGGTGCCTTCCACATCCATCAGGATATTCCTGTAGAATTCCCAGCCCATTGTAACAGCTGGAATAAAGGATTCCTTCAGGCCACATTTTTCAGAAGTTCCTGAGAAATTTAGGATTGATTAAAGAAGAACCAGACTCCCATAGTCTCCTCCCCATCAGTGGTCTGAAGTCTCAAAAAAAACCCAAAAAAACCCAAACCCTCTTATTTCCTCTACTGATGAACTTGAGTTTATTCCAAGCAATAACATAAAAGTGAATTAATTTTATAAATTCCTGTGGTAAGAACAGAAACATTAAAACATGAAAAAAACCCCACCGAAAACCAGAACAAAGCCAAATATTAATTTAGTGTTGGGTTGTTTTAATAGAAAGTGAGAATTTCAAATTAAAACCAGATTTATGGACACTCCCAGACTAATTTAATTTGGATTTCTGCTGGAATTGGGTAAGAGCTGACTCAGGTCTGTGCCCCCTGCTGCAGGCAGGGGATGATTAAAGGCTGTTTATTGTCAGGGGAGTGCTGAGCAAGGCTTTGGCTGTGGAGAGCTGGAATTCAGCCCCACTGTGCTAAAGAGGCTTAGGAGCTCTGCAGGGCTGGAGCTGGAGATTTCCCCCCCTGCCCTTTGTGCTTTTAATCAGACTTTTTCATCTTACCACAGGAATTGATACAATTGATTGACTTCTATGCTATTGCTTGGAATAAACTCCAGTTCATCAGCAGAAGAAATAAGGGGTTTATTTTTCAAACTTTGCTGGGATGAGCTGCTGCTTCCTGCAGCTCTTTTGCCAATTATCCAGGTGCAAATCCAGCCCTGGGTTTATTTTTTGAGGTTCTGCATCCCCTGCCCCCCTGGGTCATGGGTGCTGGGCTCTGTCAGGAGGCCAAGGGGTTTACATCCCTCCTGCTCTGCTTTCCTATTAAATTAATTGTGAACCTTAAATGGGTTGGGTTTGTCACAAACCAGGAGCTCTGAGCCACAGAAGGGCTTTGAGCTTGTGCTGTGCTGAGCTGGGCTCTGCCAGGCTCCTGTTCCCAAAGCTCAGGCTTTATGTTTAATGTGGGTTTAATGTGATGCTGGTCCTACAGAGCCAGGCCCAGCGCTGCACTTGCCCTGCTCTGCTGCTTTCAGGTGGCAGGGAGAGGCAGGAAGGGCTTTTTTTCCTTTTAGTTCATCCCCTCCTTGTTGTGTTCCATCTTTAGATCTTTTTTTTTTTTCTCATTCAGGGAATCCCAGACTGGTTTGGATGGGAAGGGGCCTTAAAGCCCATCCTGTTCCACCCCTTCCACGGGGTCACAACCTTTGGGTTGCAGTGAGATGATCCCATTTTTATTCATTCTTGGAAGCAAAAACCAAAAGGCAACAGAAACACCCTGGTCTTGATTCCTCCAAATTCCTACCTGGCACCATTAGCTTTAATTAATTAAGCCAAGTTCATTTAAGTACAAAATCCTGTGCGTGAGGTAAAATATTTTCCCAAGTCTCTCCTGACTGGGGGCAACATTTGTGGGGCTTCCTCAGCCTCACAAATCCTTCACCCTGTGGCTATCCCTTCCAGAAACAGGAATTTGACTTGCTGGCAGCTCCAAAAATCCTCATTTTGCCCCAGAAATGAGCCAGGCAGGAGCAGAAATCCCCAAGGAGGAGCAGCCTGGATTTGGGGAGCCTGCAGGGCATGTGAGGGAGGCTTTGCTCTCATTCCTCACCCAATTTCCCACCCACCACCTGCAGCCAAACAGCACAAAGAGCTCTGCAAAATTCCTGCTGCCACATTTTCTCTCAGAAAACGCTGTTTTGTCAAAATTTCCCTGTGTATGAATAATATTTGATGGAGAAGCTGTGAAAGATTCATGTCAACTTGTTTCCTTTCAATAATGTCAAAACACTTGGTTTGGATGTTCTTGTTTAGTTTTGACTTTTATTATTCTAATGTGGAAGTGATTTTGCTTTAAACATTCATCAGGAGGAATGTTTCAATCTTATTGAAGTAACGTGTTTTGATATTTTTGAATCACTCCTTTTTTTTTTTTTATGGAACGTCTGCCCTGCTAAATATTTCATGGATTTTACTCCCTACACAAAGAAATGCAGGAACCAGGGGATTTTTCTCAGGTCAGAAAACTGAATTTCTGAATAAATTCCATTTCCTGACCTCTGTAAGGTGATGAAACCTGCAAGCTGTGTTTGCCTGCTGCTGACAAGTAGAGGGTGGGAATTGGGAGCCCTAATTCCTCATTTTTCTCCCATTTTTAACCTCCTGATTTGAGCTGGGGTCGTGCAGAGCAACAGAAAAGGGTGAGGAGGGAGGAGACCCTTCAGTGATGTCTTTATTCTCTCTCAGCCAAGGGTCAAAATGCTCTGATTTTACCTCACTTGGCTGTGATTTTTCTGAGCTCCTGATGCCCTCAGCACGTCCTGGTTTCACTGCTGCTGCACATTCTCAGTTCCCTTTGGAATTTCAGCTCTGGAACTTCGTCTCCTGACGTAGCTGGAGCTGCTTGGTGCAGAATTCCTGTGATTCCCATCCCTCCAGAGCCACCAGCTCAAGCTTAGGGAAACATTTGGGGCTGGCTGTGGGGTTTTGGCATCTCTGACCCTTCAGGGGAAGCTCCTGTGGGCTTCAGGAGGACGGGGCTGCCACGATGGGGTCAGGCAGAAAATTTTTGTGGCTGCCACAGTGAGAATTTCTTTTGTCCCTGTGTGGAGTTTCAGGGCTGCCACAGTGGGAATTTTTTGGTACAGGATGGGCTGGGAGGTGAATCCACACTTGCTCCATGTTCTAAGGGATGGCTGGAGCCAGGTGCAGTGCTGTCACAGAGTCCTGGAATGGTTTGGATCAGACAGGACCTCAAAGCCCAACCCCATTCCATGGGCAGGGACACCTCCCACTATCCCTGGGTGCTCCAGCCTGGCCTGGGACACTCCCAGGGATGGGGAATCCTCACCAAATGCCAGCACCCAGAGGGATGCCAGGACATCCAACAGCTCCTTCCCCAGTGACAATAGGACTGGGGACACTGGGGACAGGCCCCCTGCAGCTCCCAGGGCCATCACTGGCTCTTGCTACCTGGATTTCCAGGTTCCATGGTGTGGGAAGGGAAGGGATAACAGCCATGGATGTTTTGAGTGGCAGCAGGGAGCGTCCCCAGCCCCCAGGTCCCTGTCAGACACGCTGATAAATGTTCCAAATCTGCTCCCTCCCATCCCAGCTCGTTGCTATTCCGTGAGTTTTCAAGCTGAATTTTCATTTCATGCTAGGCACTGTTGGCCTTGTGCATTTTTGGGGGGAGGAATGAATAGCTCAGTGCAGCTTTAACACCCAAAATTTTCATTTTCCATCCCTAATAGGCAAGTGCAGCTCCTAAACAGTTGGATTTGGAAACTGTGCAGGAAGATCTGTAAATCCTCGCAAAGTGCTTTCACTGAGAGGCAAAAAATGCAGCCTGTTTCACGAAAACTTTTAATATTAATTTATGTTAAATTATTTTGGGGATGCTTCATTAGGTAGCAGTGAGTTTTCAGCTCAAGATGCAGCAGAAGCTCCGTGCCCTGCTCAAAATACACCTGGATCTGGAGTTGCCTGGAGCCAGAATAATAATGAGAGTGCTTGTTGTTATTCTAGCCAAATTGGGATATTAGAGAGAGTCATGCAAATCTCAGCTTCCATGATTTGCCTCTGTAAAGGAAGTGTCATAAAAGAGATTTCCAATTTGGTGCAAGAAATTGGAAGCGGGGAGGAAAAGACAGCGAGACTGATCAGAGATGATGGGGATAAAAAAAACCAGAGGATTGGGAGGGGAGAGGAGTGTGGAGCAGATAAATAATGTGGCAACACTGAGGAGGAATGAAGGAGTGAAGTTTTTGGAGCTAATAGTGATCCAGGGCAGGGAGCCCTCTGGAAATGGGATTGGAGGGAGCAGGAGATAACAGGAAATTGGTCTGGGGTTTATTTGGAATCAAAATGCACAGGGAGAGAGGGATTAACTCTGTGTTAGTACCTGTGTGGGGACAAGGCAGGAATGGGAATGGGATTGGGGTGGGGAGGGAAGGAGAGGGGACAATCCAGCAAATTCCTCTGTGTCCCTGTGCCAGGGAGCTGAGGGTTGGTCCTGCTTGGTGAGATGTGGGCCCTTGGATTCAGAAGTTCCTGGAGCAGATGCAGAGCAGGAGCTGCTTTGGATCCCTGTGTTTTTCATTTGTTCCCTGTATTTTATTCTTTCATTTCAGCTGGGTTTGTCACAGAATCTCGGAATGGTTTGGGTTGGGAGGTACATCGAAGATCATCCAGTTCATGGGCAGGAACACCTCCCACTGTCCCAGGCTGCTCCAAGCCCTGTCCAGCCTGACCTGGGACAATCCCAGGGATGGGGGCAGCCACAGCTGCTCTGGGAATTCNGGCAGCCACAGCTGCTCTGGGAATTCCATCCCAGCCCCTCCCCACCCTCACAAGGGACAATTCCTTCCTGATATTTAATCCAAATGTCCCTTCCCCCATCCTGAAGCCCTGGATTTGAGGCTGGGGAGCAGTCAGGAGGGGTTTTTAGGAGAGAATCGGGGTTGGGATGCCACAATCTGCTGGGGGCTGCACCAGCTGGGCCTCAGCCCCTTCCCCACACCCAAATTCTGGGGTTTTTCTCTCTTCCATCCCCTTCCCCACACCCAAATTCTGGGGTTTTTCTCTCTTCCATCCCCTTCCCCACACCCAAGTCCTGTGTTTTCTCTCTCCTGTTCCCTTCCCCACACCCAGATTCTGGGGTTTTTCTCTCTTCCATTCCCTTCCCCACACCCAAGTCCTGCGTTTTCTCTCTCCCATCCCCTTCCCCACACCCAAATTCTGTGTCCTTTTTTCCAGAGATCGACCAGGGCAGCTGTGGCGACCCCGGCATCCCCGCCTTCGGCCGCAGAGAAGGCTCCACCTTCCGCCACGGGGACACTCTGCACTTCGAGTGCCAGCCTGCCTTCGAGCTGAAGGGCCACAAAAGCATAACGTGCCAAAAGAGCAGCCAGTGGTCTGCTCAGAAACCTGTGTGTGTTTGTAAGTCGGTCAGGAGCTCCAGAGCAGCGCCCTGTGTCCTCTCAGGGGACCCCAGGGTGGTGGCACAGGTGGCACCCACCCAGTGGCACCTTCAGCCAGCTTGGGGAGAGGTTTGGGCTCTTCCCTGGGCAGGGCAGGGATGAGCAGAGGGAGATTTGGGCTGTGCTGGGCTCTCCCTGCCCTGTCCTGAGGCAAAGTCAATCCTTGGTGGCTGTGGCACAGACAGGACATGGCCAAATCCACAACTGAAACCTGGATTCTGTTTGCAGAGGGAGATTTGGGCTGTGCTGGGCTCTCCCTGCCCTGTCCTGAGGCAAAGTCAATCCTTGGTGGCTGTGGCACAGACAGTCTTGTGTGACACTGACAGACAGCCCAATCCACAATTTACACCTGGATTCTGGTTTTGGCCCCTCAGTTTTCCCTCATGATCCGATGCTCTCCAGGCTCCCTCCTGCTGGGCCTCAGTTTTGCGTTTGTTGCCTGAGTTCTCAGCAGATTTGGGATGTTCTGCTCTCCGTGGTGACTCGGGATCACATTTTGGGATGGAAATGGGAATTACTGCACAGTCCCCGTGGGGTTTTCCTGCTCTCGGTGTCCTCTGTAGATATGCTGGGCAATTTGCTTTATTGCCCTGACAGGACCTTCCTGCAGGGACAGCGCTGGGTTTGGGCACTGCCCCAGTTCCCAGCAGGAGCTGTGTTTTGTTTGTATCAGTTTTGTAGCAGTTGGTGATAACCTCACTCTTCTTTTTACCTCCTTTTCTACTTTGTTGGCTCTGTTAAAATCCGGGCCTCAGAGCAGGGTTCTGTGGTGCAGGGGAGCAAGACTGAGCCTGAGAAGAACAGGAGAGGAAAATCCAGTTGAGGGAGGGGAGACTGGAGAGGGAGAAAGCAGAAATATTGATTTTAGAAGTGCAGGTGACAAACTGGGTGAGATTCCAGTGGAAATGTGGTGTGGCAGGAGCTGATCCATGAAAAGGATGGAGCTGGGGGAGAAAAACCAGATCCTGCAGAGCTGGATGAGGGTCTGGAGGAGCTGGGAGAGAATTTGGGGTCATGGAGAAGGGAAAACCAGTTTGAAGTCAGTGCCTTTTCTCTCAAACACTGATTTAAACTCAGAGAAATGCCTGGGGAAAGGAAGCAATTCCTCTGAGTCCTGCCTTTTCCAGCTGCCATCCCTCCCTTCCTGTTTGCTTTTTTCTTTGTAAGCAAATTAGCTGGAAGTGCTGCTGAGGAAATACTGGAGTTTTTCCTCCCAGATTTGATTATCTGGGAGGTGGGAAGTGTTAGACTGGTTCTGGGCTGTTTTTTCCTTTTAATTTCCCATAATTTCAGGTGACTTTGGACAACTTGGTGTGGTTGAGGCTCATGCTGAGAGTTTGGAGTGAGAGTAAAACCTGTGGTCTGTGCTCAGGGCAACAGAACTGGGTCACAATAGAATGGAAAGGAGACTTTTTGGTAAAATAGGATTATTGATACTGATCAAACCAAGCCTCATCCATGCAAAGCATGGCAGGAATCTTTCAGTTAAAATAATTCCAGTGTGATCTGTTCTCTGTGGCTCTTGAGATATTTGTGGATCAATAAGGCAATGTGCAGGCAGTGGGAAAAATATCTCACAGGCCCCCTCTGGACCTTCACTCCTGATTTATTGTGGAACAGGAGAGGTCACAGGACAAAATGTGTCAGAATTCCAAGTGGGAAGTGTTGGGAGACCATCAGGTGTGAGGTGGGGAAATGAGGGAACCCCGTTTGTGAGGTGCTGTTTGGGATTGTGGGAACAACCCAGTGCCTCTGGTGTGTGACAG
>VXBQ01002381.1:708217-729900 GCA_013400175.1 Phainopepla nitens
TGGAGAGCTGGGAATGGGGAGGAGTTTGGAAGCAGGAGTTGGGGAGCAGGGATTTGGGAGCAGGAGTTGAGCAGGGATTTGGAGCAGAGATTTGGGAGCAGTAGGTGGGGAGGAGGGATTTGGGGAGCTGGTATTTGGGGAGCAGGTGTTGAGCAGGGATTTGGGAGCTGGGATTTGGGAGAAAGAATTTAGGGAGCAGGAGCTGGGAATTGGGATTTGGAAGCAGGAGTTGAGCAGCAAGAGTTGAGAGCAGGGATTCAGGAACAAGGGAGTTGAGGAGCAGGGATTTGGGAGCTGGGATTTGGGGAGCAGGAGTTGAGGAGCTGGGATTTTGGGAGCAGGGATTTGGGGAGCAGGAGTTGAGGAGCTGGGATTTGGGGAGCAGGAATTGAGCTGGGATTTAGGAGCTGGGATTTGGGGAGCAGGGATTTGGGAGCAGGCAGGATTTCTTGGGAAGGGCTCATTTCCTGGGGTTTCCATGGCAAAGCAGCACAAACCATTCCTGTAACCCCTCTGCTGGTGCCAAGGGCCCCAAATTCTGCCTGGCTTGGTGATCCCAGGTCTCCCTGCTCAGCTTCTGTTGTCACCGAGTCCCTGAGCCACCCACGGGGACACCTGGGACTCTGCAAACCCTCTCAGGTGTGGGAGAGGGTTTGGGGAGAGGGCCCAAAGGCATCCCTGGCTTTTAGGGGTGCTCAGGGGGGTTCCCAGCTCCCTCTGGATCCTGGGAATCCGCAGCTCTGGGGGTGGAGGGGGCAGCCCTGGCCTCGGGGTGTGCTGAGCTGGGCTTTGTTCTGTGTGTTATGGGTGGCTGGGGGGTTGATCTGGGAAATTTGGGGGTCTGGGGGTTTGTTCCTGTGGGATTTGGGAGTCTGGTTGGTTTTGGGGTGTCTGGGGGTGTGTTCCTCTTAAATATGGGGGTCTGGGGGTTTGCTTCTGTAAAATGTGGGTGGCTGGGTGTCTGTTCCTGTTCTGTCTGGGTGTCTGTTCCTGTTCAGTCTGGGTATCTGGGTGTTTATTTCTGTACAATTTGAGTGCCTGAGTGTCTGTTTCTGTTCAATTTGTGTGTCTGAGTGTCTGTTCCCATACTTTGTGGGTGTCTGTTTCTGTACAATTTGAGTGTCTGGATGGCTGTTTCTGTGCCATTGTGTGTATCTGGGTGTCTGTTCCTGTTCAGTCTGGGTATCTGGGTGTTTATTTCGATGGCTTTTGGATGTCTTCCTGTACAATTTGAGTGTCTGGCTGTGGGTGATGGCTGAACTTATTCTCTCTGTCCTGCACCATCCTGCTTGGCTTGAATCATTGAATTAGCTCCTTAATTCTGTTTTGTCTTTAAAAATGGCATTTCCAGGATTGGGGAATGTGGTATCTGTTAGGCCAGGGCAGTTCCACACCCAGAACTCGATTTTGTCCAGAGTTTGTTCTCTTTCCTCAGCTAAATGGGCTTGGGGAGGGGGCATTGGATAAATATCCCTGAACGAAAACCCTTGTGCTCCCTCAGCTGAGGTTTGTGCTCTGAGATTTGGGGATAGAATATTCCATCTGAAATTTCCTGTGGATGAGGAGATTATTCAGTTTATAAATGGAGAATCAGCTCCATAATTCCAGCTCTGGAGTTGCTCTCACCGTGCTGACACTGAGAATGGAGGACGTTGTGAGGAAGAGGGACATTCCAGAGCTGCCAAAACCTCCAAATCCAGGGTGGGAATTGCCGTTCAAACATCCTGGTGCGGAGTAGAGATAAAAAAACCCTCATTTCCTTACTTCATTTGCAGTGGGAGGCCCCCAAAATTCACTTCACGAGGTTCATTTGACAGAAAGAGCAGGGCCCTGGTGCTCCTGGGGGGGTTGTGCAATGAGGGAGTCTCACAAGGATCTTTGTTCTTCCTTTCCCAAGTTTCCATCCTGCAGTTTTCTCTGGGTGCTTGACCCGTCCCGTTCTGTGGGGGATGATTGGTGGCACTGGGGGTGACAAGAAATGCCGCTGTCACCACCTCAGGCAGCANAATGCCACTGTCACCACCTCAGGCAGCAAAGGCAGCGTTCCTGCCTTGGTTGAGGTGCCCTCTGCCAGTTCTGGGAGAGCCATTCCAGGGAATGCCGGAGTTTCTGCTGCAGGTTCAGTTTGTTGGGGTCAGAGTGGGAAAATCCAGGTTTTCTGGACCCGTCTCGTGCTTGGCAGGGGATGAAATGGTGGGGGAGAGCAAAAGGAGGGGATTTGAGCCAAAAAATCGTGGGGAGGGGGAGGTTCTGCACCGACCCCAGCGGGGTTGGGGTGGTTGGCGCCGCTCAGCAGAGTTCTGGGATTGGTGTGGTCATTCCTGGGAATGTCTGAATGGATTTGGGGTAAATCTGTGTCATTCCTGGGAATGTTTGGGGATAAATGTGGTCATTCCTGGGAATGTCTGAATGGATTTGGGGTAAATCTGTTCATTTCTGGGAATATTTGAATGGATTTGGGATTAATGTGGTCATTCCTGGGAATGTTTGATTTGGTTTGGGATAAATGTGGTCATTCCTGGGAGTGTTTGAATGGACTGGGAACAAACAGATTCATTTCTGCAATGTTTGAATTCATTTCTGGAAATGTTTGAATGGATTGAGGGAGAAACATGTTCATTCCTGGGAATGTTTGAAATGGATTTGCGAGCAAATGTGTTCATTGCTGGCAATGTTTGATTTATTTTGGGGATAAATCTGCTCATTCCTGGGAGTGTTTGGGTTTGAGGATAAGCATGTTCATTCCTGGTTGTTTTTGAATGGATTAGGGGTAAATGTGTTCATTCGTGGGAATGTGTGAGTGGATTTGGGCCAGGCCAGAGGGTGGCACTGGGGCCTGTGACCCAGCAGATGTGACCAGCTCTGTTGTCCTCACCCTTGCTGTCCCCGTGGTGTCCCACTGGCTGTGCCCACCCTGGGGTGCTCCCAGCTGCAGTCCCAGGAGGCTGCAGCTCCCTGGGGTTGTCTCCATGCTGTCATTGCCTGACTGGACCCGTGGATCTGCTCCCTGAGGGAGTTTGGCTCCAGATGAGCTGTCCTGTCCCCATTTCCCCGTTCCCCATTTCCCCGTTCCCCATTTCCCCGTTCCCCATTTCCCCGTTCCCCATTTCCCCGTTTCCCCATTTCCCATTTCCCCGTTTCCCCATTTCCCATTTCTCCATTTCCCCGTTTCCCCATTTCCCTGTTTCCCATTTCCCCATTTCCCTGTTTCTCATTTCCTCGTTCCCTGTTTCCCGTTTCCCTGTTTCCCGTTTCCCCATTTCCCTGTTTCCCCATTTCCCCATTCCCTGTTTCCCCATTTCCCCGTTCCCTGTTTCCCTGCTCCTGACAGGAGCTGCTCAGCAGGGCAGGTTCCATGGGTTCCTCCTCTTCACACACTCCTGAGGTGACACTGGGTCTGTCTGTCCCCTCCTCGTGTCCCAAAGATGGGAATGTGAGGCCTGGTGCTGCCATCATCCATCTGGGCCTTGGAGAACTTCCCCTATTATTCCTTATTTAGCCCTTCACACGTGGGGTGGGGCTTTGAGGAGGCTGCAGTGGCACATTCCCACTTCTGGTGTGGACTTTGATGGGGCTGAGGTTGTTTTTTGGGATCTTTCTGCTGCTCCCCACGAGCAGAGCTTGAGGTGTGGCCCAAGCTGGCCAGGGGAGCAGCTGCCCTCACCCCACACGCTTTGGGGTGTCCAAGGGGGTCAGCACTCGTCCCTGGTGCACTTGTGGGGTCAGGAATGTGTGGGACAGCCCCATCCCAGCCTGCAGGAGGTGCATGCAGCACTTGGCAGAGGAGGGACGAGCTGCCAAAACCCCCCAGAGCAGCACAGGAGAGGTGAACAGCAGCACCACGAGGCTTTTTTGGACCAAAAAAAGAGACAAAAACTTCCACCTTCTGGTGGCCACTGCAAAAATTCCCAAGGGAGACTGCTGGGAGAGGAAGAGTTCTGTTGGAAATCATGAGAACTCAGGAGAGGACCTTGGTGCAGAGCCTTGGAGCAGATGGCTGCAGGATCCCTGGCAGGAGCCAGCCCAGCCCTGTCCCAGTGGGGATCAGCAGCTCCCAGTAAGTTCTAAAACACTTCAGCTTGTTCCCAAAACCAACCCCTGCTCCTGCTGGAGTGGGTGGCAGTGAAGCCTGCTCTTCCCTGCCACATCTATTTTAAATTCAGTGATATTTTCCTCAAGATTTGGTTTCCAAAACCTGCCTGGTTTTCATTCTTCTCCTCATACCTGCAGTCCCACCCCCGGACTGAGCTGAGTTTTGTTGCTCTGAAATAACAAAAAGCTCCCAGTTAATTTTGCTCCAAACTCCTTCCCTCGCCTCCCACTTGCCCTGTGGTGCCTCAGGGTTTTCAGGAGGAAAAGGCACCATGAGATGCAGATTTTTTTTTTTTTCCCTTGGAATAACAGATCCAGAAAGAGGAAAATACAAAATGTAAAGCACTTTGCTGCCCAGCTGGAGCAGCGCCCTGAGCTTCCAGCACTGTCAGCTCTTCCCAAGTCAGGAATGCTGGGCATTAACCAGGCTCCTGCTGAGCTCCTGCTTCTCCAGTGCATCACCAAGTTCTGCCTAGATGAGGGATTTTTGGAAAAAAGGAAATGCAAGGCAGAAAATCCACTCCTGTCTCCCAAGAGGTCAGAGTCTGTGGGAGCAGGATCTAAAAGCTGCGAGGGAAGTCAGGAATTTTGGATTGTTTCCATGGGAACTGCAATTATTCCAGCAATTCCGTGCTTGGCTTTCAGCTCCTGACCCCGGTGCCTTTCCTGCTCCCATGGTGTGGGATCAGCCCTGGATTCTCCTGCAGGATCAGCAGGGATGGAGTGTCTGGAGCCAGGAACAGGAGAAGAGGGATGGTCTGGGAGGAGGCAGAATAAAAGAAAAAAAAACAACTTGGCGGAAGAGGAAGAGAAAGAGGAAGAGAAGAGAAGAGAAGAGAAGAGAAGAGAAGAGAAGAGAAGAGAAGAGAAGAAAGAGAAGAGAAGAGAAGAGAAGAGAAGAGAAGAGAAGAGAAGAAAGAGAAGAGAGATCTCCTGCCTGATCCACATTCACATCCATGTCCCTTTCCTAAGGGAGGAACCAAGGAGCTTCTCCTTCATTATTCCACTGCTCTAAACCAAGGCAGAATCCTGCTGATGCTTGTGATAACTTGACCAAATCCCTGTGCTGGTTCATTCATGATATGGTCTCTCTGCTCTCTGTCTGCAGTGATTTATTCTGTGTTTAATAAAGGGATTTTTCTCATTGCCTTTGCAGTAATTGGTCAGCAATAACAATTATTGAAAAATGTAGCAATTATTGACAGAATCAGCTTTGTAAACAGGCCCCTGTGCTGTGCACATCATGAAATGGCCTCTCCTGGCATTTAACAAGGGTAAAAAATATTAATTGCAGCCAGGGCTGCTCCCAGCCCGGAGCTGCTGATGGACAGCTGCAGGCAGCAGGGCTGGCCTCTGTCATGTTGGGAATGGCTCCTGCTGCTGATGGCTCTTTGGGATGCTCCAGCAGCGGCAGACAGGTGGAGCTGGGCTGTCTCCCACCTCTCCTGCTGCCATTGTTTTTCTCCTGGCAGCCTGGCCCTGCCTGTGATGCATTGTTAAACAGCTCCTGGTTTATCCCAGTGTCCAGCTCCAGGGAGGATGATGTGGATCCAGTGCCAGAGCTGGAACGTCCTTCTACATGGAGGAAAAACCTTCCAGAGGGAGCAAAAATCTCCTTCCATAATGAGAAAAAAACCTCCTTCCACGGTGAGGAAAAATTTCCTTCCACAGCAAGGAAAAACCTACTTCCACAGTGAGGAAAATCCTCCTCTGCTTCAAAAGAAGAAGAAAATCATCATCTCACAGACACCATGGTCTTGTTCATGAGCCTTGTTGCTTCCTGGGCTGGATGTTCCCCTCTGGAATATGATTCCAGCTCCCCTCCCCATCAAGGAGAGCTTTTTCCTGGCCACAGCTTGGGCCAGTGGCCTTGGTCCTCCAGCTCGCCTTTCTCCTCACTGATCTTACAGAAAATCAAAATCCTCGTTGACTTCCCTGCAGTGGAGACTCTTGGAGGGGTTTTTTTATCAGCTCCTCTTTAATCTGTCACTTTGTTTTATCTGGCAAAGGTTAATTTTATATTCTTCCCTCGCTCTGCTCCTCTCCCCTTTGTCAGCAAGTCCTTTGTTGTTTTATTTTCTGAACTGGCGACTGCACCTCTCTCTTGCTGGGCTGCTGGAGGTCCTGGCTGAATGCTAATTTACCCCCTTGGATTTAAAAATTTAGAGGAGACACCTCATCCCTGCTGCTGAGACGTTTCCCTGGGTGCAAATGGATTTATTTTCAATTTTCCTGAGGCAGATTACACCGTGCTTATGCTGATAGAATTATTTGACAGCATCCCCTGATATTTCAGTGTCTGGTGGAGAGAGAGCCCAAAAAAAAAAAAAAAAAGAATCCTGGGGATGTTTTGCAGTTTGTTTTCTCTTTAATCTGCTCTCTTTGTGGCTGAGAGCAAGGAATGGATTGTGCAGCTCCACGGCCTTGATAACGTCACGGGAACATCCGAATTATTTGATCCGAACCCATTAAGTGGTGAGGGGAGACAGAGGGAAAATAACAGAGGGAGGCAGAGCAGTGATCCAAATAATTGTCTAAATGCCAAGCCCAAGCCAGGCTCATCCTCTGTGCCAGGAATTAGGGAGATGGATGTTCCCAATAATGGGTTTTACCAAGGGTGGCGGTGGGGAAAAAGGATGAGCAGAGCATCCAGACATAAAATATCCCAAAGTTTGGGCAGGTAGCACTTCAAAGGCAGCCTTGCCTTCCCAAATTAATGGGCCTTGGCAGCTGCAGTCTGGGATAGATTGAACTCCTGGAGAGCTGGAGGGTTTTTCATGCGCACTCTTCCCCTCAGCTTCGTTTTAAGCCTGGTTTTAATTATTTCCATGGCAGTGGCAGCCTGGTTGGGTGCCTCTTTTGGGGAACCAGCAGAAGTCGGGGATTTATTTTTGGTGGGAAGAGCTTCCCCTCCACCAGGGCTGCAGATTCCTCTGGTTTGTCCCAAACCCCAGCACTTGGGAATGTTCCTGGGCTGTTCCACGAAGCATCCTGCATCTCCCAGTGCTCAGCCAGGTGTAAACAACTTCCCAAGGACACAAAGAAAGCAAATTAACTCCCAGCTCCTTCTCCAAGGACTCCGTCTGTTGCTGTATCCCACAGATATTCCCTGTGGGACGGGCGTGGTGTGGATGGAAGGAGTTTGGTGAATGCAGGGGGTGAATCTGGAGAGGAGCACAGGGAAAAAAGGAACTCAGCAGATTTTATTGTAAGCAAGCCCTGAGGAGTCTGCAGCACCCTGGGAATGGATGTGTCACCTGTGGGTGACAGAGCTGAGCCAGGGACAGCAGCAGGGGAGGCTGAGCAGTGCCTGAGCTGGTTCCTTGCTCCAGGTTCTGTGGGATGTGCTGGGCTGTGGCCACAGCAGAAAATGTTGAGGCAAAAACTGACTTGTTTCATGCTGGTTTTATTTTGCACCAGCTCAAGTCACCCGCTGGATTCTTGGGAGGCTTTCCTGAGGGACGTGCAGGAGAATTCACCTGGAAAATGCCAGATCCTACCCGAGAGGCATTTTCTTCCTGCTGTTAAAGAAACCTGGAAGGGACTGGAAAATGGCAAATCCACCCCGCGTCCTGAAGAACGGGTGTTTTTATTATCCCAATAATAAAAGATTTGGATTTAGTGATCACCAAAAGGTTCTGATTTAGTGGGGACCAAAAGATTCTGATTCAGTGGTGACCAAAAGCTTCCCTGCTGCTCCTGTGAGGGAGGGAATTAAAGAATTAATGGAAGGGAACATATGGAAGATCCAGGGTGGTGTTCTCCCCTCCTGGTTTTTGATGCACGTGAAATACCTGATATCTGTGTGACAACAGAAGCTCTGTCAGTGGGCCATGGCAGCCTGGAAGTCGCTTTTTAAATCCCTGAGTGGAGCACTCCCGAGGCGGGCTGGGGCAGGAATTTGTGGGAATGTCCCAGCTGAGGCGGGGAGGGCAGGGGCGGCTGTGGGGCCGCGATGCCCTGGGACTGATGTCACCTTCCCTTTGCAGTTTCCTGCTTTTTCAACTTCACCAGCCCGTCGGGGATCGTGCTGTCCCCGAACTACCCCGAGGAGTACGGGAGCAGCCTGCACTGCGTGTGGCTCATCATCGCCAACCCCGAGAGCAGGATCCACCTGGCCTTCAATGACTTCGACGTGGAGCCCCAGTTCGACTTCCTGGCCGTCAAGGACGGGGGCACGGCCGAGGCGCCGGTGCTGGGCACCTTCTCCGGGAGCCACATCCCCTCCTCGCTGACCAGCAGCGGCCACGTGGCCAGGCTGGAGTTCCAGACTGACCACTCCATGGAGAAGAGGGGTTTCAACATCACCTTCACCAGTGAGTGTGGTGCCTTCCTGGGGTTGGCTAAAAGCAGAGGCCAGACAGAATTAAAGGAATAAAAAGCAGGTGTATTTACTGAAGGGCCTTCAGGGACATTTAGGGCAGACAAAGCCCCCCCAGGGGCTGCACCCAAAATGGAGGACGTGTCATGGGTTTTCACCCTTCTATAAGTTTGATCCGTTTGCATTTTGGGGGTTAATCTTCCAATTACAGCTTCAGGTAATGAAGTCATTTACCCCAAGTTTGCTCCTCTCCAAACTCACTTTTGTTCCTATCTCTGGGGACCTGAGGCAGTGAGGTGTCCTTGACTTCCAGGCCTGGAGAGGAATTGTTGTGTCTGACTAAAATGGGAAAGCAGCAGCTCACACTCTGTATGAAGTTTAGAGTTATGCACTAAAGAATTGCAGGATTACAAATACATGAAAATATAAAAGCTAAAATCCTAAGGCATCAAGTGCCCCACCCTTCCTTCTGCCCAGGTTTTAAAAACTCTAAATTTGTGTTGGAGACTGCAAAGATGGATCTCTTAAAAGCTGTTTGAATTCCAAAGTAAACCTGAAAATAGGGGATTAATTTGGATTTGCAGTTGGTTGATGAAGGATTGGTGGCAAGTTTAGAGCTGGTGGCACAGATTCTTCCTGGTTGTGAAGCTGAAATGTTGTCCACAAAAAAAACCCAGTTCAGTCCTGGATTATCTGCCCAAGGCAGCCAGGATTTGGGTTCTTCATCAGGGGTTGCTGGAGAGGGATTTTGGACAAGCATGTGGCGATGGGATGAGGGGGAATGACCTTAAACTGATATTGGGATGAGGGGCTGGGATGGAATTCCCAAAGCAGCTGTGGATGCCCCTGGATCCCTGGAAGTGTCCAAGGCCAGCCTGGACATTGGGGCTTGGAGCAGCCTGGGACAGTGGAAATGTCCCTGCCCTGACAGGGTGTGGAATGGGATCTTTAATATCCCTCCCAACCACAACCATGATTTTATGATGTTTGGGCTCCCTGCTCTCCCTCTCAGAGCTCAGGGAGCTCAGGTGATGCCCTGGGGGCAGCTCAGGAAGAACTGTTGGGTCTGGGATGGTCCCTGTGTCCCTCAGTCAGTGCCACCCTTGTGGAGTGACAGCCAGAGATGCAAAACTTTGGAGAAAAAGGCAAATGTAGCCCTGCCTTGTGTTAGAAAGCCTTGAAATTTCCAGAGAGGGACTTGGCTCCGTGTTCAGTCTGCTCCTCAAACCCCCACAGGAGGTAATTTTATCCTCATATTGTCCTGTAATTTTCCAAAGAGCCTTATTAAACCTCTTCAGCAGAGCTGAGCTTTGTTAGGCTGGCCTTCGGTGGCACGGATGAATTAATGGCCTTTCTAGCCCTGATTGCAGAGCCTTTATTTAACAAAAAAAATTACAAAATCAAAGGCCTTAAGGAAGCGTTTGCCAAACTCCAGAAGGCTGAGGGCTCCTCAGAGGAGGGGGTTTGGGTCAGGGGGTGCCACAGAGCCAGGAGTGAGGGTGACACCTCAGGGACGCTGCTGGTGCCTCTCCCTTTCCCTCTTTGGGAGCTGGGGCCGTCCCTTGCATGGGGATGTTTTTCAGGCAGATTTTCAGGACATTTTTTCAGGTTTTTCAGTGCTGGGAATGACCCAGGAATGAGTTAATTTGTTCTGACTGCTTGGAGTTCTGCACTGAGCCTTTCCCAGCCGGCTCAAGGAAGGCAGAGGAGGCCAGGGACAGGTAGCAGAGCACAGGGCTCAGATCCAGCCTCTTTTCCCCTCCAGCCACGTGGAGAACAGGAGATTGTGAGGGCAGAGATGCTCTGGGAGCAATCCAGAGCTCAGCTGGCTTTGCACAGGTGCATTAAAGACACTGAAACCTCAGGTGTGGGATTAATCTGGAGCCTTTAATCCTTACTAGGCTGCTCCTCTCCAAGGCCCTTCCCAGCGTGAGGAGGTGTAGGACATAATTATGCACTTAATGAGGAATTAAGGCCTAATGTCCAAATGTTTGGCTGGTGTACATTTAACTGCTGGAGAAGATCTTAAAAGCCAGCCAGGTGTCCCTGCAATCCCACAAGGACTTGGTGGCACCTGGGAAGGTGATTCCTGTGTGTCCTTTGTTTTCTCCCAGCAGGGCTGTGAATGGAGCTGAAAGGGAGTAGGTTTAGGTGGGATTTGGGGAAGGAATTGTTCTCTGTGAGGGGCTGGAATGGAATTCTCAGAGAAGCTGGATCCCTGGAAGTGCCTACAGCGAGGCTGAATGGGGCTTGGAGCAGCCTGGGACAATGGAAGGGAGTGGCACTGGATGGGCTTTAATGTCCCTTCTAGCCCAGGCCAGCATAGGGCTCTGTGATGTGGTAATCACAGAATGAGCTGAGGTGACTTTTTTACCTTGGTGCCTTAAATCTTTCCATTTTCCCCATCCGTGGTTCTCTTATGTCTCCTCTGGACAGAAATTCTCAGGGTTTTTTTTTTAATCTCTCTCTATTTGGAGTATTTTTATATATAGATGTATTTTTATATGTGGAAGGTGGCTGAGAATGTAACTCAGTTTTCCTGCTGCTGTTCCTGCTGTATCCCATCCTCTCATGTACACCAACAGCTTTAACCTCCCCCTTCCTCTCCTGCTGCATGTGAGGCAGAGGCTGGGAAGATAAAACTTCAGTTTGGGGTACAACATCTTCATTTGGGAGACAGGGTTGGGGGAAAAAAGATCACAGAATCCCCAGGTTGGAAGAGACCTTCAAGATCATCGAGTCCAAGCCATGCCCAACTCCTCAACTAAACCCTGGCACCCAGTGCCACATCCAGGCTTTTTTTTAAACACACCCAGGGATGGTGACTCCAGCACCTTCCTGGGCAGCCTTTCCAGAACTCTATCATTCTTTCCATAAAAAAACTTTTTCCTACCTATCTTAGTGAGGGGAATGACAGATTTTCTTTACAAACAAGCTGTGGGTCTGCTGGTAGATAAAACCAGCACTGAGAGAGAAAAGAAACCATGGGAAGGGTTCCACTGATTGATGAATGGAAAACAGGGATTTGCCTTTACAAACAAACTGCAGGGTTGCTGAGAAATGAAACTGGATATTGAAAGATGAAAGAAACAATGGGGAAAAACCATCAATTCCATAAGAATTAAAAATTAAAAGGGAGGGGTATACATTAGAGGGGAATCTGTCAGGTGTTCTGGGAAGTCTGGACCTCTCAGGTACCTCAGCAATGGGGAAAGAGAGAGGGAAATGGGGCTGGGAAATTGGGATAAAAAGGGAAACTGCCTCCTCCAAAATCTGAGAGACCCCAGGGGAACGCCCCACGGCCTCTCCCTTTATTGCAATGAAGTTCCAGGACTCCTCTGTCTCCTTTTTGGACACAAACCCCTAGTATTTATGGCTTAATTTTCTTAACTTTAGGAAGAACTTTTTTTACAGAAAGAATGATAAAGCACTGGAAAGATCCTGACTCTTTCTCTTTCTTTTTGTGCCCTCCTCCTCCTGGCAGCGTTCCGGCACAACGAGTGCCCGGACCCGGGCGTGCCGGTGAACGGGAAGCGCTTTGGGGACAGCCTGCAGCTGGGCAGCTCCGTGTCCTTCCTGTGTGACGAGGGCTTCATCCGCACCCACGGCGCCGAGACCGTCACCTGCGTGCTGCAGGAGGGCAACGTGGTGTGGGACAACGCCGTGCTGCGCTGCGAAGGTGATCCCGCGGGGCGGGGAGGCCGGGCAGGGTTTGGGGTGGGAGGGCCATTAGAGATCCCCTTTCACCTCTTCCCGTGGGCAGGGACACTGCCACCAGCCCCAGGTGCTCCTGTGCAACCTGGTGCTTCCAGGGATCCAGAGGAGTCGCAGCTTTTTTGTTTGTTTGTTTGTTTTTTCCATGTCAGCTCCTCTCCACCCTCACAGCCAAGAATCCCTTCCCCATATCCCCAGATCTCCCCTTTTCCAGTTCAGAGCCATTCCCCGTGTCCTGTCTCTCCATCCCTTGTGCCAAGTTCCTCTCCAGCTCTCCTGGAGCCCCTTTAGGCACTGGAAGGGGCTCTGAGCTCTCCCTGGAGCCTTCTCTTCTGCAGGTGAACATTTCCAGCCTGGTGGGAAAGAGATCTTTCTCTCTCTTCTTCTCCTCTTTCTCTCTCTTCTTCTCCTCTTTCTTTCTCTGTGCNCCTCCCCCTGGGCAGAGCACCTCACAATGTCATTTTATCAGTCATCTGGTGGGTCCTTGATTGCCCATTAAACAGAAATAGCTCCCCGAGGGAGTTACCTATGACTCATGGGGCAAGGCATTGATGGCCCATTAACAGGAGATAGTCCAGGGGAGGAGACAAGAAAACACTGTGCCTCCTGTTTTCAACAGTTCATGGAGATAGTGATGGAATACATAGCTTTGGGCACATATTTACGTTGTAACCTAGGACACTCTACTCTTCTCTCTCTCTTCTTCTCCCCTTTCTCTCTCTTCTTCTCCCCTTTCTCTCTCTTCCCCTTTCTCTCCCTCTTCCCCTGGTGAACATTCCTGCAGGGACAGAGATTTTTGGGGGAATTTTGCAGCCTTTTGGGATCCAGAATGTCAGGGTCTCCCTCTCACATTCCACAGTGTCCAGCCAGCACCTTCCAGGATTTTCCACACCTCTGGAAGATGCTGTCTGCACAGAGGAGTTTGCTGGGGAAGAAGTTTCAGTTCAAATATTCCTGAGCTCCGTTTATTTTCCATTTTTTGTGTGTGTGAAAGGAACACTGGGGAGTATTTTTAGTGTATTTATTCGAAGATCTGATGATCAGTTCTTGTTACAGCAGGTGTTTTTCTAATAACAATAATAGTTAAAGGTTCTGGTTTAGTGATGACTCAAAGCTTCCCTGCTGCTCCTGTCAGGGAGGGAATGAAACAACAGGGAATGGAAGATCCAGGGTGATGTTTTCCCATCCTGGCTTTTGATCCATGTAAAATATCTGATACTTATATAATGACAGAAGTTCTGTCAATGGGCTCTGGCAGCTGAGAGGCAGAAATTCTGCATTTCCATCTCCTGGCCACAACAACCAACCCTGCTATGGGGAGAGCTGGGCTGAATTAAAGCCTTTAATTCAGATTTCAAAGCTTTTTTAGGGCTTTCAAGCCTCTCTGGAAAACAGAAGTGAACAAGGAGCTTATTAGGACTGAAAATCTTCCTGAGCCCTGTCTTCTCAGGGAAGTGATGCCCTGCTCTGGTATTTGCAGCAATTTGAATAACAAGTGCTGAGCTCTTGAGAAACAGCCCTGGAATATTGAGAAATAATTTGAGTAATTGGCCCTGAGCAGCAGGATCACGATCCTGGCCATTGTATTTGGGACTGGAGGAAGGAATCAGTTATCTTTGACAGCTTTTATAGAATAAGCTGAACTTTTTGTATTCTTACATAATTTTGCTCCTGACAAAATGTGGTTTTAATTCAGGGCTCCTGTTACTTTCAAAGCACGAGCCTTTAAATTTACATATTTTTAAGTATGGAAGGGAAACATACATTAAATAACACACTTTTAATCAACTTTTATATTTGATAACCTTCTGCCTTCTCCTCCTGATCACTCTGGTGATTTCTTTGACTCACCCTTCTGTCTGGACATTTTAATTACCCTTTTTAAGCAAGGAGAAAAGCCCAGAGATCTAAAGTCCTGCTCAGCACTTGAAAAAATTAATGGGAATGAAGGAGACAGAGAAAAGGGTGGAAATCCTGACAGGAGACGATGCAGCTTTGGGGCAGAAAGAAAAAATAATTGCTTTGGAGCCAGCTGAGATCAAATGACTTTCATCTGCCACCCTTCAGAGCAGCAGGGGAGCTTTGGGGCTGGGACTGGCACATTTTAGGGCACCTCCAGGGTGCCATTGGGGCACGGTGACATTGGGGCTGGCCCTGGGTCACTCCTTGGAGGACAAAACCTGGCAGTTCCTGAGGGCTGTGAGATTTTTGTGCCTCTGGGTTCTCCGACCCAGTGTCCTTTTCCCAGAAAATGCAATAAAATGCCTGCAGCTCCTGCTGGTGGCACTGGGGACCAGGGTGTGGAATTAATTCCCTGCTCTGGTGATGTCCCTCGTGGTAGCAAAGCCATGACTCAATTAGCAGGGCTGGGAGAGATTTTCTGGCACCTGAAATGCCAAGTGACCTTGCAGTTTCCTCTGCTTTTATATCCAATCATTATTTTACACCCTGTCCCCTCCGAGCGGGGCCCAGGGTCAGCCCTGCTGGCTCCCAGGGGGACAGTGTCTGCATTTGGAGCTGAAAAGGCAATTTCTGAGCAGTTCATGTTGGTTTTCCATCTGGCTCTGGTGGTTTTTAACCCATGGAGGGACAGAAATGCTGGGAAGGGGTTTCACAGGTGGGGACACCTCAGGGTGCTGCAGCTCCGTGACATTTTTCACCCCAGTTTCCAAGATGTGGCACTCAGGGACGTGGTTAATGGTGGCAGTGGCAGTGTTGGGCTGGGTGAGCCTGAAGGTCTTTTCCAGCCTGGATAATGGTGTGATTTGTGTCCTTTTTGTGTCCCCAGCACCCTGTGGGGGCCACCTGACGTCACCCAGTGGAACCATCCTGTCCCCAGGCTGGCCTGGCTTCTACAAGGACTCGCTGAGCTGTGCCTGGGTCATCGAGGCCCAGCCAGGCTACCCCATCAAGATCACTTTTGACAGGTGCTCACCACCTCAGGCAGCCCCCAAATCCCCTGGGTTTGTGTGGTTTTGGTGATTCCAAGGTGCAGCCAAGAGAAGGGAATGAGCTGCTCCACATCCTGTCCTCTCCTCTCCCCTTTTTTATTTGTGAGCTCCTGGCAGGGAAATAAAACTCACCCAGCACTGGGGGAAGGAAAGGTGGGAATGTTTCTGTCTGAACCACTCCTGCTCATTTTCAGGGGTGTTTTAGACACGTTTTTGGGGGCTGAGGTCCCACATATTCCTTAGGTGGGGGGAGCAGCAGGGAATGCTGGCTTGGGAATGCTGAGGTTTTTGGCTTTCCCTGGATTTCTTGGCAGAGGAGGGCTGTGCACTGCTGGCTGTGGGGCAGGGCTTGTTCGGGGGGGCCACAAAGACAAGATGGATATAGATCCAGATATCCTGAAAATCAGCTGCTGTTTGGATTCCTGGCAGTGCCAGGAATGCCTGAGAGAGCAAAGAGGAGCTGCCACTGCCACCACTGCTGTGACATTTGGGGCTCCTTGGCTCTTTCAGCCCTGTTTTAATTTGCTGGTTCAGCACCTGGCCAACATTTTAGGGCTGGAGAAGCTCCCAGCCTGGTGGGGGGTCAGCAGGTGAAGAGGTGAAGGATCCCAAAAAAACCCAAACATGTGTGAGATGCCCTCAGTGAGACGCTCAGGCAGCAGCAAGGACCCACCCCCCGTGGTGCTTCCAGGACTGAAATTAAGAGGAAGGAACAGTGCTGGGGTTTCAGTTTCCTCTGATTCCTGGGTAGGCTGAGCTGGAAACAGAGACTAGGTAGAATAAAAGGATAAAAATGGATTTATTGAAAGGATCCAGCTTGGGCAGTGCAGGAACCCCTTGGGGCTACACCCAAGTCGAACCCACAAATGGTCACAAAATGGATCCTCTGGTCATGAGAGGAGATGCCATTTTATAGGTCACTTTTCACACTTTTATAGGTTTTGGTCCATCAGCAGATTGGAGTTAATTGTCCAATTCCAGCTTCAGGTGATGAAGCTCCATCCTCCTTGTTCCCTGTCTTCCTTCACCATTGTTTTCACTCTTGGGCCTAAAATTTGTCCTTGGTGCCAAGCTAGAAAGGAATTGTTTTGTCTCCCTGCTCTGTGCAGAGAGCTCACCAACCTTTCATATGAAGCCCAGAACTACACACTAAACCAGCACAGAATCTGAAAAATACAAAAGCTAAAACTTAAAAATATAAAAGCTAAAACTTAAGGCATCCCCTCGTGTCCCTTGCAGGTTCAAGACAGAGGTGAACTATGACACCCTGGAGGTGCGGGACGGCCGCTCCTACTCCTCACCCCTGATCGGGGTCTACGATGGCACCCAGGTGCCCCAGTTCCTGATCAGCACCAGCAACCACCTCTACCTCCTGTTCACCACGGACAAGAGCCACTCCGACATCGGCTTCCAGATCCGATACGAAAGTAAGGGCACGTTGTTCCTGGAATTCCCTGGGATTCCCCCGTCTCCAGCAGCACCTGGGCCTCACTCAGGGCCCCCTGGGCCTCTCTTTCCCCATGCCAGGCAGCTCACACTGCTCCAGGACTGGGCAGTGGGAAGCTGCTGCCAGTGGAGGAGCAGTTCCTGCTTTTCCTGGGATCCCAGGCTGGTTTGGCTTGGAAGGAAACTTAAAACCCACGGGCAGGGACAGTGGGAGCTCCACTGTCCTCCAAACCCTGTCCAAGCTGGCCTGGGACACTTCCAGGGATGAGGCAGCTACAGCTTCTCTGGGAGTGCCATCCCAGCCCCTCCTCACCCTCCCAGGAAAGAATTCCTTCCCAGTATCCCACCCAAATCTCCCCTTTTCCAATCTGAAACCATTCCCCCTCTGGTTGTTTGTAGAAGCTTTTTATTTTTATTTTAGCTTCTGCAGAATAATCTTGATTTCAGGAGGCAGAGCTGAGCTCACAGAATCGGAATATCCAGAGCTGGATCCCACAGGGATCATGGAGCCAACTCCTGGCCCTGCACAGGACAGGCCTAAGAATCCTGTACCAGTTCCTCTCTCCATTTCCTCCTTTCTCTTTGAGGATTTCCCTCTCTCCGTCTTCTCACTTTGAGGCTTTCCCTCTCTCCATTTCCTCCTCTCACACTGAGGATTTCCCTCTCTCCATTTCCTCCTCTCACTGTGGGGATTTCCCTCTCTCCATTTCCTCCTCTCACTTTGAGGCTTTTCCTCTCTCCATTTCCTCCTCTCGCTGTCAGCATCTCCCTCTCTCCATCCTCTCGCTTGGTGAATTCCCTCTCTCCTTTCACCCTCTGACTTTGGGGACAACCAGCAAGATCTGGAGCGATCCCGTGGGAGGGCTGAGCTTCCCCTGAGCTCCCCGTGCCCCAGCTGAGGGCTGTGCCCCTGCTGCTTTTGTCCCCCCAGCTGTGAAGCTGCAGTCTGACCACTGCCTGGATCCGGGCATCCCGGTGAACGGGCAGCGCCACGGGAACGATTTCTACGTGGGAGCCCTGGTGACATTCAGCTGTGACCCTGGCTACACCCTGAGTGACAGCGAGGCCCTGGAGTGCGAGCCCAACTTCCAGTGGAGCCGGCCCCTGCCCAGCTGTGAGGGTGAGGAATCCTCTGTTTTAGCACCTGCAGAATAGTCTTGATTTTAGGAGGCAGAGCTGAGCTCACAGAATCGGAATATCCAGAGTTGGATCCCACAGGGATCGTGGAACTGAGGCATGGAAAGGCTGACCTGGGAACAGAGACTAGGCAGAATAAAAGGATAAAAAGGGATTTATTGAAAGGATCCAGCCTGGGCAGTGCAGGAACCCCTTGGGGCTACACCCAAGTCAAACCCACAAATGGGCACAAAATGGCCACTGGTCAGGAGGGGAGATGCCATTTTATAGGTCACTTTCACACTTTTATAGGTTTTGGTCCATCAGCACATTGGAGTTAATGTCCAATTACATCTTCAGGTGATGAAGCTCCATCCTCCTTGTTCCCTCTCTTCCTTCACTATTGTTTCCACTCTTGGGCCTAAAATTTGTCCTTAGTCCCAAGCTGGAAAGGAATTGTTTTGTCTCCCTACCCTGTGCAGAGAGCTCCCCAACCTTTCTGTGAAGCCCAGAACTACACACTAAACCAGCACAGAATCTGAAAAATATAAAAGCTAAAACTTAAGGCATCATTTTGGCACCATCCAACTCCTGGCCTTGCATAGGAAATCCTTCCCGTGCAGACTCACTGCCAAAGCAGCAGCTGGAAAGCTCCCAGTGGCATTTAATCCATGGATTTTGTTGGATTTTCCTGGGTCAATCCATGTATTTTGTTGGATTTTGACCAACAAAACCCAGTTTGAATTGATTGGATTTGGGTTGATCAGTCTCTTTTGTTGGATTTTCCTGGGTTGGGTTTTGGTTTTCCTTTTTCCTCTCTGCTTGTGAAAGATTCTGGACTACTTTAACTTTTTCTCTGCTTTGTTTTTGCATTTTTAGCTCTCTGTGGGGGCTACATCCGTGGTTCCAGTGGCACCATCCTCTCCCCAGGCTTCCCAGATTTTTATCCCAACAACTTGAACTGCACATGGACGATAGAAACATCCCATGGGAAAGGTGAGGCCTGAGGCTGGTGGGCACTGGGAGAGAAACTTTTCCCTGTGGGATCCAAGAGTTCCTCTCAGGAATGACAATTCCATTGTCCCTGCACAAGATCCAGAAGATTTTGATGTCACCTCTTCATATTTTTAAAATGGAGAAGGGAAAAATGGTTTCTTACCATCAACAGGGCCTGTGCTTTATTATCTCCTGTTCCAGACCTTTGTGACCCTATCCTGAAAGTCAGGATGGGGATGGATTTAGATTCAGATATCCTGAAAATCATTACCTGGATGCTCTCCCTGTCACAGAGAGGGATCTGCCCCTCCTGAGGGATTTATGGAGGTCCTCAGCTCCTTCCCTCACAGGTTTTTGGGAACATCTCCCCCATGGCCAGCACAGGAGTCCTGGAATTGCCCCAGCTGCTCCAACAATTATTTTCCTATGACACTTTATGGACTCCCAGGCTGTGCAAGTGGAGTTTAAAAGCAGCTTAATTTTAAAGGTATTTAAATGCCTAAAGAGAGACCATTATTTTTAATCTTGCTGCTTCAAAGTGATTTCTTTCCCCTCTAATTTGTTTTGCTGTTTCTTCTGCAGAGAATGGAGGGGGAAAAAAAGCCGAAGCTTGTGTTTGCAGAGATCATTCTGTGCCACAGTAAATTACAGACCAGAGCAAAGGTTTAATTGGTCACAAATCTTTTAAAATTAGTTTATAATTAGCCCTTTTTGCTACAGTTCCACAGCTCTTCAGTGCTTGGAGTTTTTACCTTAAAAAACTTGAAATTTGGGTGTGTTCTCCAGGATAACTGAATTATTCTGGTGCTGATTCCAGAGATGTGATGTTATTTCTGTTCCTTAGGCCGGGGTTGGTAAAGCTGAGGGTATAAATTTGCTGTCAGGGAAGAATTAAAGTCATTTTGCATTCCCCACATCCCAGCTTTCGGGTCAGAAAAACCTGACTGTTTTCTGTTTTGTGCTGCTGGTAGGAATAACAAACATTTGGAAACTCTTGGAAGTTTCCTGCTTTTGTGTAATTTTGCAGGGGGAAAGGAGTGAGACTAAAAATGTTCTCCACAGAATGGATATAAAGAAGGAATTATCAAGGTCAGTCCTAAGCTTTGGATCATAAAAAAAATTCCTTCTGGGACACTGAAGGGCAGTGAGGTGCTGCAGAGGCATAAAGGTTGGGATCATCCCATGATTCCTTCATTCCCAATCCCATGGGAAAAGCTCCTGGGTGGTTTCCAGCCTCTCTGACCTTCACTTCTTGGAAGGGAAGAGCTCCATGTGAGCAGCAAACCTTCAGGAAGCACTTGGAGAGGGCCAGGGATAAATAAATGGAATATTCAGCTGGAATTTGATGCTGTGGGGTTGGATTTTGGATCTCCAGAGCTTTCCCTGATCTCCAGGAATTAACAGGGAATGGGCAGTGAGGAGGAGGATTTTCCTCTGGGCTTTATTTGCACCTTTCTTGCTGTTTCTTTGGGATGCTGGATTTTGGGAATGATGGGATGCACAGCACTCCAGCCCTTGGGGTGTGAATTATTGGGTTAAATGAAATAACCTGGTCAAGCCCAATTCCCATCCTTGGGTTTGCCTGGAGGAGTCTGGGTCTCTCCAGAGGGGTTCTGAGCTGGATAAGTCCCAATCCCACACGAGCAGGGGCTCGGGAGCCTGCCCTGGATGCTCCAAGAGCTGGGAGATCAGGATGCAAAAATCCATCTAAATGCAAAGAGGCTTTTTATTGCTTGGCATCTCCTTACCTTGTTAAGTCAGTGTGACAATGCTGTGACAGAGTTCCTGAGCTCAGATCCTGCCTGGCTCTGCTCTCACTGCCATTTTTTTTTTATTTTTTTTACTTTTTTTTAAATTTTATTTTATATTCTATTTCCAAGCTGGAATTATTTTCCAGAGAATAAGTGTTTCTAATGGTGTTTGAATTCCAGCATGAAAAATCACCTCGCTGGAGGCTCTTGCAGGAGCCCGAAGTGCTTCCCATTGTGTGTCTGGAGGTGTGAAGGGGACTTTAAGTAATCCATTACTCCTCTCTGGCTCATTTACAAATGCAGCAAGGTCACAGCCTTCTCCCCAAATGTTTCAAACCTTTCAAATTGAATTTGGGAGGAAAAGGCAAAATAGTTTTGCTGTGTTTGGCCGGGATTTCCGTGGCTGGAGCTGTTGTGGGGTTTATTTTGGGCAAGAAAAGGTGAATAAAAGTAGGGTTTTTCTTGGATCCAGCTGGGCTGGGGGGAGGTGTCCCTTCCCGTGGTAGGGGAATGGAATAAGACAATTTTTAAGGTTGTTCCCAGCCAAATCATTCCATGATTCTCTGATTCAGCCCATCATGGGAAGGTCCTTGCAGCTGCACCACTGACACAATTCTGGAAAAGCCTCCCTGACCTTGAGGCTGGGATTAAATCCTGTTTTTCTAGGCAGGAATTCCTTCTGGAACACACTTGTTTTCGAGCCCTCCCAGCTCCAGCCTTGCTGCTCTTGCTCTCCATTTAAAAGCCAACACTTTTCTAATAAAAAGCTCCCCTGGGCTGCTCCCTCAGCCGCTGCTCTGTCCCTGGAGCACGTTTGTGTCATCCCTGACAAGGGCACAGGAATCCAGCATTTCCAGGGCCTGGTACCACCCCCAGGCTTTAGGGTTTTGATTTCTTTCATTTCCAGCATCACAAAATCCACGATTTCAGTGTGATCTCCCCCAGCTGTTGGTGAGAAGCAGAGGTTGGGTGCTGGGAATGCTGTGGGATGACCCCACCTGTGCTTTTCCCCCCTCTGCAGGTGTGTTCTTCACCTTCCACACGTTCCACCTGGAGAATGGCCACGATTACCTGCTGATCACCGAGAACTCCAGCTTTGCCCAGCCCCTGAAGCAGCTGACGGGGTCCCGGCTGCCGGCGCCGCTCAGCGCGGGGCTCTTCGGGAACTTCTCGGCCCAGATCCGCTTCATCTCCGACTTCTCCATGTCCTACGAGGGCTTCAACATCACCTTCTCAGGTGAGAGCAGCTGCCCAAAGGCTCCCATCCCTTCCCATCCCTTCCCATCCCTTCCCATC
>VXBQ01002381.1:737168-756682 GCA_013400175.1 Phainopepla nitens
CAGATTCCCCCCCTAAATCCCCACAGATTCCCCCCTAAATCCCCACAGACTACCCACAGATTTAGATCCCCCCCAGATCCCTCCCATATTCCCCCCAGATTCCCAGGTGCTGAGGGGCTGTGGATGTGTGTGGCAAACCAGTACCACTGGGATCCTTGCTGGGATCAGGCTCTGGGAGCTGGTGTTATCCAGGGAGGACATCCCTGGGCTGCACTGGGATTTCTGTTCCTGCCTTTTTGGAAGGAACATCCACCCGTGTCAGCCCCTGTCTGCTCCCTGTGAGTCAGGGAATGGAAGTGCACCAAATTGAGCTGGTGTTTGCCAGATCCAAGCTGTGAGTTCCTCACAACCAGGATGGGCTGAGCCCCCAGAGCTGCCACCCTCTTTCTCCTCTACCCAAGATCCTTCTGCCAAGTTTTGAGGCTCACAAATCATCTGACTTCAGGTTTGGCTGGAAGTCAAACGCTCAGAGTAGAAAAAGAAGCAGATCCTGGGTCGATCCACAGAGAGTCACCACAAATTCCCGCAGATTCCCCCCAGATTTACATCTACACAGATTCTGAAGGGGGAAAGAAGTCTGGCTAGGAAAATGTGCTGGAAAAGGGGACAGTCTACAGGCTGTAGTGAATAACCACAGGGAGAAGCCTCTTTCCTTCCTGCTGCAGGGAGGGCTGAGCAGCTGTGGAGGAGTCACCTGCATGTGTGCTGTGGCCAGAACACACGTGGGGTCACTGAAATGTGCCTTTGTGTCTTGGTGCAGCTGAGTGTGGCTCATCCGTGACGGGAACCCAGGGAGTGCTGCTGTCCCCCAACTACCCCCTGAACTACAACAACAACCACGAGTGCATCTACTCCATCCAGAGCCAGCCAGGCAAAGGCATCCAGCTGAAAGCCAGGACTTTTGAGCTGGAGGCAGGAGATGTCCTCAAGGTAATTCTGGCTCGGGCAGTGGAGCTGCTCATGAGAGCAACGTCTCTAAATGCTCTGAAATTTTAATGGGATTAGGTGGGAGTGACCTCTGGAAAAAGCTGTGTCATCCCAGGAATGCTCCAGTGCCATGGAGTGATTGTCCTGGCAGTTTGGAAGACCAGATTTCTCCCAGACCAGCTAAACTTCAACTCTCACCTGTGGAATTACACAGGAAAATCTCCTCATCCATCAGAAGTGTGAGGGTTTGAGCATTATTGTAGGGCTTTGAGGAATCAAGGCTGGTTTGTCCCAAAAAGGGGCTGATTGAAATGCAGAACTCCAGACTCTTCTCAGATTATTCAAGCTCCAGGACTCTGTAAAGGAGGAGACAAATCCAGGCTGAGATTTTTGTTAACCAAAGGAACAATTTTGAAGGAGGCATTAATATTACAAGAATGTGCTGAGCCATCTTCCCAGGAATGCCTCTGTCCTCATTGAAGTGTCACACTCCAAGAGAGGTGTAATCCACATTTCCAGCTCACAAGTGACTGGAAAGGGAGAAAAATTTCCTGTTAATGCAAGGAATGTACTCCTTGTCAGAGGAATTATGTTCTCTCAGCACATTTGTCATCAGCTGCTCATCTGAGGAAGGTTCCTGTCTATCTCCACTAGTGAGGAGCTGCTTTTGGTCCTCACAAAAGGAAGGAAGGAAAAAAACCCCACGTTCGTGGATTTTTTTAAATCACAGCAAAAAATCTCTGAGTCAGTCTGGGGGGAAAAAATTGGTTTTTTTCAGTAGCTGCTCTTTGGGAAAGACAGTTGAGGAGATGCAGCCCTGTGTGCAGAGTAAGTCAGGGTGAGGAGGAGGGTGCAGATCCTCCAGGGTATAAATCCTGCCCCTCAGGTGGGCAGCACTGTGGAGTTCCATCAAGTCAGACTTTTAGTTGAGATCCCTGGATCCCAACTCACATTGCCTAAAGGATTTGTCCCTGTTTGCACTCATGGATCCAGGGTTCACTCCTGGATTACTTTTGGGACAAATCCTGAAGGGTTAAGTGTTGCTTTCCCAGCCTGCTGCTGGAGTTCAGAGTGGGGTTGGTTGTTTCCTTCCCTTTTCCCTCTAATACTCGGGATCATTTCAGTGCCAGGAGCAAATTCCTTGATCTGAGTGCAGGTGACCCCGAATCAGGGCATTTATCAGGAGCTGGCTCTTCCCAGGAAGCTGCTCCACCAAAAAAAAAAACCCAAAGGACAGCCCAGGATGTTGCTGTAAGCAGAGCAGGGACAAGGTGGGAATGGGAGGAGCAGGTGTGACATGTCTGAAGGGACCTCAGCACATTTTCTCTCCTCCTTCTCATTTTGGAATAAATTCCTCAGCATTTCTCTGTTCTAGAGCTCAGCGAAACTGCAGAGAAATCCTGGAATGGTTTGGGTGGGAAGGGACCTTAAGGATCACCCTGTGCCACCCCCTGCCATGGGCAGGGACCCCTTCCACCATTCCAGCTTGCTCCAAGCCTCATCCACCCTGGCTTTGGGCACTTCCAGGGACCCAGGGGCAGCCAGAGCCCCTCTGGGCAGTGCTGGTTCGATCCCTGGAATGGCAGAGGAATGGCTTTTCCAGGCTGGATTTCCTGTTGTCCCCAGGTCTACGATGGCACCAACAGCTCTGCCAGGCTGCTGGGCACCTTCAGCCACTCGGAGCTGCTGGGCACCAGCATCAACAGCACCTCCAGCTCCATGTGGCTGGAGTTCATCACCGACACTGCCAACACCAGCAAAGGCTTCGAGCTGCAGTTCTCCAGTGAGTTTCAGCCCCACATATGCTGGGAACCCCACAGGTCAAGGTGTATTGTTGTGGTTTTGTGTTGCATGCCAGCAAAGGGTCCTTTCTGTGGTGATCTCATACCCAAAGTGGAGGTGGAGTGTGGGAGAGCTCAGGATCCCAGGATTACTGAGGGTGGAAAAGCTCTCCAAGCCCATCAAGTCCAAGCTGTGCCCAATCCCCACCTTGTCACTGAGTGCCACATGCAGGCATTCCCTGGACACCTCCAGGGATGGGCACTCCAAACCTCCCTGGGCAGTTCCAAGGCCTGACCACCCTTTCCATGGAAAAATTCCTCCTGATGTCCAACCCAACCCTTCCCTGGCACAGCTTGAGGCAGTTCCAAGGCCTGACCACCATTTCCATGGAAAAACTCCTCCTGATGTCCAACCCTCCCCTGGCACAGCTCGAGGCCATTCCCTCTCCTCCTGTCCCTGCTCCCTGAGATATGATCAAACCTTTCCTGTCAGGGCCTGCAGCCATCCAGAAATTCAGATCAAAACTCCAGCATTAATTAAACCCCCACTAATTTCCAACATGCCCCTTTTGGTTCCCAGCAAATGTCTGTAAGAAGAAAACACCAGCGTGGCTTTGTGTGAAACCCTGGTGGCTGTGAAATGCCCGGTGCCAACAGCTGCCCTTCCTCCCTGCTGCAGGTTTTGAGCTGATCAAGTGCGAGGACCCCGGCATCCCCCAGTTTGGGTACAAGGTGCACGACGAGGGACACTTTGCTGGCAGCTCGGTGTCTTTCAGCTGTGACCCCGGCTACACCCTGAGGGGCACCAGGGTGCTGGTGTGCCTGACCGGGGAGAGGAGAGCCTGGGACCAGCCCCTGCCGACCTGTGTGGGTGAGACACCTCCTCCTGCCCCTCCAGGGACAGATTTCCTTGGATTCCCCGCCCTGAGCACCCTCGGTCACTGCTTTGCTGATCCACTCACTCTGCTGTTAATTGCATCTGCACTAATTAAGTTGTGAGCGTGGTGAGGGTCCTCAAGATGGAGACACCTCCTGCTGCCCCAATGCTCTCCAGACTGGGATTTCCTTGGATACCCCACCCTGACTGTTTTTGGCCCTCCTTTCCAGATCTGTTGACATTAACTCTGCTATTAATTACCCCCATCTGTACTAATTAAGTCGTGGTGAGTATCCTCTGTGAGGCATCTCAAGCTGGAGACACCTCCTGCTCCTCTAAAACCTCCAGGAAATTATTTCCTTGTGGGTTGCCCACCCTGACCACCCTTTGTCCTGCTTTGCTGATCCTTTGACACTAACTCTGCTGTTAATTGCATCTGCACTAATTAAGTTGTGTGTGGTAAGGGTCCTTGAGATGCAGACACCTCCTCTTCCTCCAGAACTTCCAGGAAGTGATTTCCTTGGATCCTCCACCCTGACCACCTTCTGTCCCTGCTTTGCTATCCATGTAACATTAACTCTCATACTAATTGCATCTGCACTAATTAAGTTGTGGTGAGGATTCTCTGTGAGGCATCTTGAGATGGAGACACCTCCTGCTCCTCCAAAACCTCCAGAAAATTATTTCCTTGTGGGTTGCCCACCCTGACCCCCTTTGTCCTGCTTTGCTGATCCATTGACATTAACTCTGCTGTTAATTGCCCATCTACACTAATTAATGTGGTGAGGATCCTGTGTGAGACAGAGAGCACCTGAAGCAGCTTTCACATCAAATACTCTGCCCTAAACACACGTTTGACAAGGATTTTTTGCTTCTTTGTGCTTTCCCAGCCCTTGTCCTTTCACTCTGAACGTGTTTAAGTGAGTGTCACCTCCTGATAGTGACATCAGTGTGTGTCCTGGCATGTGACAGCTCAGAGCCAGGTTTTTTTGAGAGCTGCCTGACATCTGATCCCATCCCCAGACATTTCAATTCCCTTTGCTGAGTTCCCTTTCACCTGCAGCTCTTCCTGCCTGGAAAATGCTGATTTGGGGTTTTGTGTGTTAAATGGACGGGGCTGATTCCTGATTCCTGTCCTGCTGTGCCCAGGACATGGGGAAGTTGTTGGACACTGAGTCCCCTGGGAGATCTCCACACCCAGGGATGTGTTCAGCCCCTGGCACTCGGTGTTCTCTCTCCCAGGAGGCAGGACCATTCCTTGGCTGGAATTTTAACCTCATTTATTGATGTAAAAAGATAAATTTCTGTCACTTGTGAATTTTCTTAACCTTCACCCTGTTTGCTCTACATGTGTTGGATATGAGGCCATGTCTGAACGTGTGGAAATTAAAGAGAAATGAAAGAAAACTCAAAAGAAATGAAAATTAGAGAATTTGAATGGATATGTTATGGAAATTATTCCAAATCCTCACGTTCTTTGCAGTTCATTTACAGTGACATTTACAAGTTCTTTGGCTTCATATCCTTCATTTGCTGATGAATCCAAGCAGAGGAGCAGAGCTCCTTCACCTTCCACGTGTGGAGCAGGGAAGCAGGATCCTGGCAGGCTCTGCCTCTCCTCCCTGGGGATTCAGGAAGGTGCAGGGAAGCTTTGCCAGGCATTCAGAACAGAAATGCTGAATAATTCTGATACCTCAGCTGAATTCAACGATCCTCTTCATCTTTGTAAGCTTTTAGAATCCCTGGAAAAAGCCAGGAATAATCTCTGTTGCAGGGTGAGATTGTTGCCAAGCCAGAGCCACAGAAAGCCACGAATCTTCTCCCTAACCCCATAAATATTTTTGTTCCAGCTGAGTGTGGAGGGACAATCAGAGGAGAGGCCTCGGGAAGGATCCTTTCTCCAGGATATCCAACTCCCTACGACCACAACCTCAACTGCATCTGGACCATCGAGGCAGAGCCTGGATGCACCATTGGGTGAGCTGGGCCAGGGTCCTGTGGTTTGGCTTCTTTCCCACATGGAGCTGATTTTTCCAGGTCAATAATTGAATAAAGCAAGGAGGGAGAAGCTCCTGTCCTCTGAGAGGGACAAGCAGGGAGAAGTCGCTGGTTTGGTTCCAGAATCAGGGAATGGTTTAGCCTGGGATTAAGGATTTTTGGGCAGGGATGTTTCCCACCAGCCCAGCCTGCTCAGAGCCCCCAGTGGCATCAGTGGCTCCTCTCTGTGTCCCCTGTGTGTCACAGGCTGGGTGGTGACACCAGACCATGTCCTGGTCCAGCCCGTGGTGTTCCTGTGCTCAAACATCCCAGAGCTGTGGTGCCCATGGACAGCTTTCCACCCCTTTCCTTCATGGGCTGCATCCAGAATCAAACCTTTTTTCCACCAGATTAATGAGGAACTTCCCCAAAGTGCTGAATGCCCAAGTGACACAATCCTGGAATGAGGATGTTGGAGGAAATCACAGGGAATGTCCCAGGATCCAGGCATTTCACTTCTGCTCCTCCAGCCCCACAGTGGTGTTTGCCCAGCCCTACCAAGCCCTTCAGGGCTGCTCTGGGTGTTCCCACAGATTCCAGGCCAGCCAAAGCCCACAGAAAACTGGAATATTTGGGCAAGCCAAGCTTTGACTGAGTGGTGGGATTTTAGAGGGAGAAATGCACCTTAAAAGTTCTGAATAATAATATCATTAATAGTAATAATCCTCTCCCAGCCTGTCCCATTAGAGTTCCCAGTGCTTGTCAGCCATTCCTGGCTCATCCCAAGCCTGTGCCTGTTCCATCCTGAATTCCTTCCCTCTCAATCCCATTTTCTCCTCCCTGCTGCCTCAGCACCCATCACCTCTCCAGCAGAGCCTGTCCCTCAGGGTGAGCTCCGTGCTGCTTTTAGCCCGTGGATTTCTGCTGGAGGCAGGTTTGGTCTGGTGTTTTCATTTTTATTTAATGCAGAATTTCCCTCCATCAGCGCTGCCCTTCGGAATGGCTCAATAATGGATGCGTTTGGGTGTGAACAGAGGAGAAAAAGCAAGGCCAAAGCAGCTGAATCCCTTGCACAGGCAACTTCCACTTGAAATCTCCTCTATTTTTATTCTCCTGGAAAAGGTTTTTGTAGGGCAGAGTAGAGAGGCTCCTTTTTCCCCCCATCCAAAGGCTGCTTCAGTAACTTTGCTCTTGTAATCCCTGAAAGCACCCACATGAGCAGAGGTTTGGGATCAGCCAAAGGCTTGGAAGGGGCCAGGAGTGAAAGGAAAAGGTTCCAGGAGGTTTCAGAGCCACCCACACCTGGTGACCCTGCCTTTCCCAGAGATCAGAGCTCCCTTTCCCTGCCCCTTCATTTCCCAGCTCCAGCAGCACAGCTGATCTCAGGGGAGTCCAGAGAGCACATTCCCAGCAACTTCATTTTTATGGTAATCCATTGGAAAAATAATCCTCTTCACGCATGATACAATTGTATGAAGCTCTCATTTATAACTTACATGAAAATTAATCACCAGAGCTTTTGGAATGAAGCTGTATCTGCACAGCACGAGGGGAAGGGCAGGGGGGCGAGACAGGGAGAAAAATGAGTCTGCACTTTAGAGCCATGAAAGGGAAAGGACTGCTCTTGCAGAGGGGATTAATTTGGGGCATGGAGTGCCTTGGTTGGGCTGGGAGAGCTGGGGGAGAGGAGGAAGAAAAGGAAGAAAATGTGCTGAAAAATGGAAATTCCTTGTCCAGCTGGGAGCAGGGAACACAGAGACATGGCAGAGGTGAATTGTGGTCCATCCCTGATCCCAGTGTTGGAAAAATCCACTGATGTTGTTAATTCATCCCAATTTCATGGGTATTGACAGGTTCCACTTTCCAGAGTTTCATCTAAAAAAAGGAGTGAGGAAATACTCAGAGCTGGAAGGGGTCATCCAGGGCAGCTCCTGGCCCTGCCCAGACACCCCAGAATCCCACCCTGGGCATCCCAAACACTCCTGGAGCTCTGGCAGCCTTGGGAATGTGACCACTTGCAGCATTTTGGGCTATTCCACTTTGCAGGGACAGGACACTGAGCAGTTTTCAAGCTGGGGAAGCCTCTGTGGGGCAGAGGGAGGCAGTGGGGAGCCCCCAGACTGCTGTGGGGTGGGAGGGGGTGGCTTTGGTGACACCTCTGTGCCAGGGGGGTCCCAGCCTTGCACAGCAGAGCTGGAATGGCCAGAGCTTGGATGGGCAGTGTCAGCATAAAACACCTCAAGGTGGCCACTGGAGCTTTGGGAAGAGCTCCTCAAGCTCTTGACACTCTCAGGGCAGAGCTGGGCTCTCCTCTCTGCTCCTTGCTAAGCTGGCAGAACTTCCCCTCTCTCACAATTATATTTATATAAATATAATCTCCCCAATTTTTAATTTGCCTTTTTTTTTCCCTGCATTTCCATGGCTGTAATTGGGAAACTGGGATTGTCAGAGTAGGAATCAAACTCCTTTCCCGTCAGGAATAAAACTTCTTTCCCCACTGAAGCAGGGGCTCTGCCTGGTCTCCAACATCAAGCTGAAGGAAAAGCTGATAGATGGAAAAGCCATAGATGGATTTACTCCAGAGAGTTCCAGATCTGATATCCCCACAGATTCCAGGCACTGGACAGCCTGTCCCATGGATCACCTGCATCAAGGTTTTCTCCCCCTGGCACAGCCTGAAGTTGTTTTTCTCAAATAAATGGGGATGCTTTCAGCAGCCCTGGAGCTGCTGGTGGCAGTTGGGTGTCCCCTCAGCCCAGCTCAACCTCTGGCAGCCTCTCCCTGATCCCAAGGTCTCCAGGGATGAGTTTTTTCCAGCATTTCTGGCTCACTGGGCCCAGTTAAGGCTGGGAACAAACGTAATCACGCTGAGGCAGCCGTGGAGAACAGCTCTGCACCATCCATCCTGATTTTCCTCAAGCCTGGCTTTATTTCTCTTTGCTCAAGGTCTCTGCTTGGGAGATTTATGATTCAGCTCTTTTGGTTTCTCCCAGCCTCTGTGGGCTCATTTTGTTGCTGAAGATTTTGCAGTGGGGCTTTTTTTTTTTCTCCCCCCTCCTTTTTTTTTATGGCTCTCCCTGATTTATTTATGTTTGCCCCAGATAAATGGTAAAACAGCCAAGTGAAAGCTTCTCTGTTTGCCTCCATGGGATGGCAGGGATTTAAAACAGCGCCTGATGGGTTTATTTTGTACAGATTTTTTTCTGTTTCTAGGTTTCTGTCCCCATTTCGCACTGGGGTTGAGTTGCCCGTGGTTGGTCTGGTTTTGTTGTGGCAGAGGGAAAATGGGGCAGTGACAAACAGGGACAGGGAAATTCCTCCTCTCCAGGTGGGATCTGAGTGCAGGAGTGGAAGGGACCAGCTCCTGCTCCATCCTCAGGGAATGGTCACATTCCCAAGGCTGCCGGAGCTCCAGGAGGGTTTGGACAACACCCTCAAGGACAGGGTGGGATTTGGGGATGTCTGCAGGGCCTGGAATTGGGTTTGATGATCTCTGTGGGTCCACTCCCACTCAGAACTGCAGCCTTGAGCTGTTGACTCCCTCAGGTGTCACCATAACCAGGGCGGGATCTTGTTCTTGGATGGTTCTTCTGACTGGGAAGATCCCAAAGCTTTTGGAAAAACCTGGATCCATCTGCTCCCCATCCTCCTGCAGCAGAGCTGGGCCTGGGGAGGAGCAGGGTGAGATCCCACCAGGGATGTGCTGGGACCACGGTTGTCCTGTCCTGGAGTGCCACCAGCCCTCACCTGGGCACGGAGGGACCTCCTGCCTCTTCCATGCCCTTGGATCCATCGCTGGCCCAGACTCCAACAGGAATTCCCTCACCATGAGGCCTCCTGCAGCTTTCCCTGAGCAATTCCCTGTGGAAGTGCCTTGGCTGAAGGTTCTTCTGTTTGCTGATCTTATCCCCATTCTGCAGCATCCAGGCCTTCCTAAAATACATCAAAATCGTGGAGGTGGTGCAATCCAGCATCAGAATTGGCTGCCTGAATTTGGCACAAACTACATTCCAGGTCTGAATTCCAGATGAGACAACACATTCCATGTGGGCCTGGCTGCCTGAATTTGGCACAAACTACATTCCAGGTCTGAACTCCAGGTGTTTCTTGCCCCACAGGCTCCATTTCATGGTTTTCCACACCGAGGAGTTCCACGACGTGCTGCGGATCTGGGATGGGCCGGTGGAGAACGGGATCCTGCTGAAGGAGATGAGCGGCTCGGGGCTGCCTGGGGACATCCACAGCACCTTCAACTCTGTCATCCTGCAGTTCAACACCGACTTCTTCACCAGCAAGCAGGGATTTGCCATCCAGTTCTCAGGTGGGATGTGCAGGGATTCCTCAAAAATCCGACCAAACCCAGAGGGAAACCCCAACCAAACCCAGAGGGAAACCCCAGCCAAACCCAGAGGGAAACCCCAGCCAAACCCAGAGCAGAAACCCCAGCCAAACCCAGAGCAAAAACCTCAAGCAAACCCAGAGCAAAAATCCAACCAAACTCAGAGTGAAACCACCCCCAAACCCAGAGCAAAAATCCAAGCAAACCCAGCTTACTGGGCAGAAATTCCAGGTGTATCCACAGGATGACACTGCAGTGGACACTTAGTCACCTTTATAATAAATAAACAGAAAATTGACTCTATTAGACCATTCACTAATCACTTAATTCCCTCTATTCACTGTGTAATTTATTGCAAATCGTATTGCAGTGTTGCTGTGAAGATAAACATTCACAAAACTCAAAGCAGGTTGATATTTATGAAACTAAAATGAGCACATTCATGGGTTCCAGCCACTAAAATGGGCGTGATCCTGTAAAAAATGAACTGCACATCCTGGGAGCTGGGAACCCCTCATTTCCTGGGCAGCACAAACATCAGTGTGCAGGAAATCGTTATTTTACAGCTTTACACTTGCAAAGTTTTTCTTCCCTGAGCTCCATCCTCTGAAGATCATTTGCTGAGCAGTTAGAGGTTTGAAATCAGGATGGTGAAAGTAATTATTTTCATTGCTTCCTGACCTGTGGCCTTCACAAGACACTTCTCAATTCTGTTTGCTCCCTCTGAAGGATCTGTTTGTTTCGTGGCTGGGTTTGAATTGGAAAATCAAAACTTGGTTTAAAAACATGGACTTGAGGAATACACAAATTCCATTACTTTTATGTCTCCCAGCTCTTTTTGAGTGCTCTGAAAATAGGGGGAAGTCTCATATATTTTGTCCTGGCAGCGAATTCTGTGCCTTCTCTGCCCTCAGACTGAGGAACCCGGCAGTGAGACATGGAGCAGAAAACCCTGGAATGCACAAGAAGGAATTCCAGCAGTTTTCTACCCCCAGGCCCTCAGATTCACCCTGGCAGCTTCCCCCAGGTGTCCTGGGAGGGGCTGGGCAGTGGGTCCTGAAAACCAAATCTGTTTGAACACCCCCAAATTGGGATGCAGGGCACAAAAATCTCCATGGGCTGCTGGGCTGTCCCTGCTCCAGTCTGACTTCCTGAGTCCTGGCTGCTTTCCCCGGAGCCTCAGCCCTGCAAACACATTTGTTTCAATTATTTAGGGTGCTACATTCCAATATTTACAGAGGGTTCCAGGTTTGTGCAGTTGTTTTGGAGTGATAATAAACAGGGAGTGGTTGGGTGAGTGATGATGTGACTTTCTCTGGATGGAGACATATTGAAACATCTTCCCAAGTTGTTTTTTTTTTTTCTATAACTTTCTGTCCAGGGTGCCTTGATTGCCTGGGGGAACAAACCAGCATTTTGGGAGAATTGCTGCTGGATTTCAGACCTTTGGGATGACCCAGACAGAGGCAGAGCTTTGTGTCACCCAGCACAGCGGTGCCATCCCGGGTTTTTTTGTCAGATTTGTGTCTTGTCCTGCCGGGAAGGAGCAGCCTGGGCTGTTAACTTCCTTATCTCCAGCTGCACAGAAAGAGAGGGATTTCCTCTGGCTCTTTCAAGAGCAGCTTTCTCTAAACTGCCTGGGTGTAACAGACTCTCATCAACTTAGCAGAAAATAAGCTCCTGATCTGGAGCTGGGCTTTATTGGCTGCTCCTGCTCAAAGCCTTTGTTCAGCAGGTGTGACTAAGCAGCCATACCTGAGCTCAGACCTGTCCACTTTGGGATCTTGGGAGCTTTAATGAGGTGGATAAGCTCACAAAACTCCTATTACTCCAGGATTTTCCCTGCTGGTAAATCCTTGTGGTGTTGGCAGACCTTGAGCTCCGGCAGCAGCGAAGCTTCGCCTGTCCCCGGCTCAGGGGACAGCTCAGACCTCAAAGAGAGGCAGCAACAAGTCTGGAAGTGCAACAAACACATTTCTGAAAGGTCAGGCTTGATGCTTCAGAGATCTTGAGGCTAAATTTCTCTGCCACTCAGGGGAAAGTGTGAAGTGCTGGTGGCTGAGTTGATTTGCAGCATGTGCCTGGCACAGACCTCTCCAAAAACGCCGTGGAAGATCAGTGGGTGTCTGGCCTGATGCAGTAAACAGCCATGTGCACAATTCTACATCAAAGCTGTTCCCTGGGTACTGCTCTTGAACTTGCTGGTCCCCACAGCCTTTCCCAGCTGGAGTGGCAGATGCTCAGAGCAAAGGGAAAGGCACTTTTTGTGTGTGGGGGAACTTTATGGGATGCTGAGGGAGGAGGGATGGGGAACAAGGCACGACCTGGATGTCTGGGTTCGGGCAGAACCTCAGGACAGCTGGTGCTGCAGGCCTGGTGTTAAATAAACATCAATATTCAAGATATGCTTTCAATTCCCTTCAGTGTCCACGGCCACTTCCTGCAATGATCCAGGGATCCCCCAGAACGGGAGCCGGAGCGGGGACAGCAGAGAGGCCGGGGACTCCATCACCTTCCAGTGCAACCCTGGCTACGCCCTGCAAGGGGAGCCCCAGATCACCTGTGTGCAGATCGAGAACAGGTTCTTCTGGCAGCCAGACCCGCCCACCTGCACAGGTAGGGGCACAGGGGCATGTCCTGAATCCATGGACACAGATCCCTGTCCTGAGCACACAGGTACAGATCCATGATCTAAACCCATGGGCACAGATCCATGTGCTGGACACATGGACACAGATCCCTGTCCTGAACCCATGGACACAGATCCATGTCCTGAGCCCAGGGATACAGATCCCTGTCCTGACCCCATGGACCCAAATCCATGTCCTGAATCCGTGGACACAGATCCCTGTCCTGAGCATACAGGTACAGATCCATGATCTAAATCCATGAACACAGACCCCAGTGCTGGGTACATGGACACAGGGGCATGTCCTGAATCCATGGACACAGATCCCTGTCCTGACCTCATGGACACAGATCCATGTCCTGACCTCATGGATACAGATCCCTGTCCTGAATCCATGGACACAGATCCATGTCCTGAATCCATGGACACAGATCCATGTTCTAAACTCATGGCCACAGATCCCTGTCCTGACCCCATGGACACAGATCCATGTTCTAAACTCATGGCCACAGATCCCTGTCCTGACCCCATGGACACAGATCCATGTCCTGAACCCTGCTGTAAAATTTCACCCCCTACATCTTAAAAAATTAAGAAATATTTTTTAAAATATCCTTCAGATGTTCAGAGCTATGATGAAAAATGCTGATTTTCTAATACTTCAAATTATGTTTAAAGTTTATTTTCCGGCCAATTTTAATATGAAGTGACAAAGGATTTGGAGGAATAATCAGCGAAATATCAGTAACTGGGGGAGAGGCAGCCTGGTTGGAGCTAAACTGGGAAAATTCACTATTAAATTTAGGGCTGATTTGGGGTATTTAGCATTTCAAATGTGTTTTCCCCTCTTTGTGGCACCAGTGCCAAACAATCCAGGCTAGGAGAACCCCGGGAGGTTTGGGCCATTTGAAGTCTGCATCTCTCCCAATCCCAGGCAGCATTGGCTGGGTCCAGCTCCTGCTTCCAATCCTTTGGAGACTCTGGGTGGGATTTTCAAAGGAATCTGAGGGTGTTGAACACTTGCCTCCCTCAGGCTTTTCAAAAATGAGTCCTTAGATTTCAGTTTCTTCAGAGTTTTCCCCTGACGTTACATTCTGGGAGGGGAAAGCACCCTTGGGGTTAAAATTAGAGTGAATGGGCACAGAAGAGATGCTGGTGGGTTCTTCCAAGGCATTTTTGGGGGACTTTCAGCCAAATTTTCCATATCTGTGCTATCTATGATTTCCTGTTGTGTCCCAGAAGGATAACATTTCTCCATTCTTGGGCTTGGAGAAAGGTCTCTACGTTTCTAGACCAGCCCCACTGGGTTTTACCTGATTTTTTGCCTTGATATTTTTCTTTATCAAAGCCCACAAGGCAATCCCATGAGCTCACTCCTTCATGGAAAATCCTTCCAAGATTTATCCCATCATTTTTGTCCCATCCCAGCTCATTTCCCACTGTGTAGCTGCTGTCAGACCATCCCAAATGTGGGAGGGTTGATCTGGGGAACCTCGGAGCATCAGCCCTCACAAGGAGCCTGCAGAAAAAAACTGACAGGAAAAATATCAGTCATGTTTTGCCACAGTGAGAAACACGAGCAGGCACTTTGAACCTTAAAAAAGTAATAATTGATTTTTCAATCAGCTTGGCATTTAATGTGCTGGGAAGTGGAGTAAACACGACTGAGCCATTTAGGCCCGGACGTGTTTTCACCTCGTTACAAGCGAACAGGCCTTGACAGCGAGCTCCATAAATGCAGCAGAAAAGTGGAATATCTCCCTCTCTCTCCTCCTGGCTTCTCACTTAGGGATTTTAGGAAGGTTGTGGTGGCATCCAGAGCTCTGTTTGTGGTGTTTGTCCCCTGTGGAATGACAGAGCCCTCAGCTGGCAGAGCCACCACAACCTCGTGTCATACGTGGGCCTCAGAGTGATGCCTTAAGTTTTAGCTTTTATATTTTTCAGATTCTGTGCTGGTTTAGTGTGTAGTTCTGGGTTTCATATGAAAGATTGGTGAGCTCTCTTCACAGGGTGGGGAGACAAAACAATTCATTTCTAGCTGGGGACCAAGGACAAATTTTAGGCCCAAGAGTGGAAACAACAGTGAAGAAGAACAAGGAGAACAAGGAGGATGGAGCTGCATCACCTGAAGCTGGAATTGGACAATTAACTCCAATCTGCTGATGGACCCAAACCTATAAAAGTGTGAGGCCTCATGCCTGGGGATCCATTTTGTGCCCATTTGTGGGTTTGACTTGGGTGTAGCCCCAAGGGGTTCTTGCACTGCCCAAGCTGGATCCTTTCAATAAATCCCTTTTTATCCTTTTATTCTACCCAGTCTCTGTTTCCAGCTCAGCCTTTCCAGGCATCACGGGTCACTTCCCACTAAAATATCCTAGGACTCTGTGCTATCTTAAGCCCCCCTGTCTATCACATCTCGTTCTTTTTCCATCCCTGTTTCTCATTTGCTGCTTTGGGAGTCTCTCTGCTCCAAAGCCTCACCCTTGGCTGGTTTTCCTGCAGCTCCCTGTGGTGGGATCCTGACGGGCCCGGCTGGGGTGATCCTGTCCCCGCAGTATCCAGAGCCATATCCCCCAGGGAAGGAGTGTGACTGGAAGCTGACAGTGTCCCCTGACTATGTCATTGCCCTGGTCTTCAACGTGTGAGTACCCGAGGGTTTGGTGCCGTGGCCCTGGGGACACGGAGCAGGGAGGGATGATCTGGGTGTGGATGTCCTTCCCTGTGGGAAGGAACCAACACAAAGCTGATGGAACTGTCCCATGCCCCTGGATAATCTGTTCCCAGACTTTCTTTGGGGGGAGATCCTCATATTCCAGCTGCAGCTGCTCTTTAATACACAGAACATGATCTGGTATAGCCTGGGAATCCCTGCAGCAGCTCTGGCTCAGGCTCTGTCTCCTGACTCCATCCCCACTCCTGGGTTCCTCACATGTGGGATGGAGGCAGGAATGTCCTCTGTCTGGCAGGATCTTGGAGCTGGCAGGAATGTCCTGCTTGGCAGAACTTTGGAGCAAGAGCACTCAATCCCTGCCCTGTGATTCCACATCCCAGGACCTCAACCCAGAGTCCTCCAGGGATGTGTCCCTACTCCAAGCTCTCCTCCTTTGCTTTTGTAGCTTCAGCCTGGAGCCTGGCTATGATTTCCTGCACATCTACGACGGGCCTGACTCCCTGAGTCCCCTGATTGGGAGTTTTTATGGCTCCCAGCTCCCAGAGAGGATCGAGAGCAGCAGCAACAGCCTCTTCCTGGCATTCCGGAGCGACGCCTCCGTCAGCAACGCTGGCTTCGTCATCGAGTACACAGGTGAGGGCTGAGGGCACACCTGGCCCTGCAGGTACCCGGGGCTTTCCCTGGGCTTGTTCCCAGATTATTCCACCTTGTTGGAACAAGTGGGAGAGGCTCTATATGCTGTGGAGAGCTCATCCAGGGGGAGTTCTGGTGTTTTGTCACCCCCAAAGCAGAGGATGGAGAAGGGGAAGGAGGAGTCCCTCTCACCCAAAGAGAAAGGAGGGAAGAGAAAGGGAGGTGAAGAGGAATGGAGTGAAACAGGAAAAGAGGAAAAGCGGTGCTCAAAGTGTCCAAAATCTGTGCATCAAGACCCCACTGAGCCCAGGAGAACCCGGGATTTAAAGGTTGAGGATACGAATGTGTGATGGGCAGTGGGGTTTGACCAGTCTGTGGTTCCCAAAACAGGGAATTGGTGCTCTGGGAAAAAAAAAAATCCCATTCTTTTGTACCCCATTTACCTGGATCATCTGGTGCAGCTGCTGTGGACAGGAGACAATGGGATCATCTGATTTTTCATGCAGAAAAGCAAAAGCAAGACCTGTGGGCTTTACAGTTTTCTGTTTCTCCTTCCACACCTTCCCAAAATCTGAGAGCCCCTGATTTAATGCTTAAGCACACTTGAATTGTTCCCAGAGCCAATGCTCTCAGAAAAGCCCTTGTCTTTAATGAGCAATTTCCAAATGACAAAAGAGCAGGATTAATCAAAGCCTCTAATTATATTGCAGGCAGGAAAAAAAATAAGAGAAAGAAAAAAAACCCCAAAAAAAAAAAGGTGTTAGAAGAAGAAAGAAAAAATATCTAAGTCCTGACAGCTCCATAGTGTTCCCTGGAATTTTTATATGGAAATGGGAGTTTAAACTCTGCAGGGCAGAGAATTTTTCACTCTCTACCTGCCAGGAGGGTGGAGCAAGGTGGGGTTTGGCCTCTGCTCCCAGGGAACAGCGACAGGATGAGAGGGAATGGCCTCAAGTTGTGCCAGGAGAGGCTCAGGCTGGACATAAACAGGAATTTCTGCATGGAAAGGGTGGTCAGTTCTTGGAAGGGAATTCCCACCCCTGGAGGTGTCCAAGGACATGGCACAAGGAATAAATTAAAGAATTCCAGACTGATTTGGGTTGGAAAGGACCCTAAAATCCTGCTCCATAGGCAGAGACACCTTCCACTATCCCAGCTTGCTCCAAGTTCCATCCAGCCTGGCCTTGGACACCTCCAGGGATGAGGAATCCACAGTTCTCTGTGCCAGGGCCTCCCCATCTCAAATATGATCTGTCCTCTATGTGGCACTTGGTGCTCTGGGCTGGTGACAAGGTGGGGATGGGTCACAGCTTGGACCCGATGATACTGAAGGGATTTTCCAGCCTCAGAAATCCTGGGATTGTGTGAAATCAAAGTTTTGCCTTACTCTGTGGATTTTGGGTGCCTGTGTGGAAGCTGGAGCCTCTCTTCTCCCAGTGCTCCTGTGCTGAGCAGCCAGAACCCAAATCAAACCCAAAATCCACACCCTGCAAATGGTGCCAGTCCTTGTGAAAATCCCACAAATTCCCAGATGAAAAAAAGCCTAAAAAACCTCCCATTTCACTGATCTAAACAGCAGAGGAGCTGAGACAGAAGAATAAAAATCCTGGGAATTCTTTCCCTGCAGAGAACCCCCGGGAGTCCTGCTTTGACCCGGGGTCCATCAAGAATGGCACCAGGGTGGGCACGGACCTGAAGCTGGGCTCCACCATCACCTTCTACTGTGATGGGGGCTACGACATCGAGGGGGGCCCCACCCTCACCTGTGTCATGGGAGGGGATGGAAAACCCACCTGGAACAAGCCTCGCCCCACCTGTACAGGTAAATCCCATGGGAAAGGGCAGGGGGAGGAGTCTGCCCAGAGCTGGATCCCTCAGAGCATCACCCATGGAAAACTGGGTGTTAATTTAGAGGGGTTCTCTCAGTTTTTCTGTCATTTTTTAGGGGTTTTGATAGGAATTGGTTTTTGTCGTTTATTGGGGTTTTAACAGCTCTTCTTTTAACAGGAAGAGCTGATTTCTGGGAGTTTTCTTGAGGTTTCTTTGGAGGCAGGTGGGAAACTGGACACGGCTGATCCAGTGCCTGACACATCCTGAGTGCCTGGCACAGGGCAGGAGTCAGGAATCCACTTAAACCCTGGCTAAACCTGATCCTTGCTAATCTAAACCCTCAGTCTTGGGCGTTCCTGAGCAGGGGCAGAGCTCAGTGACAAAACAAGGGGTTTTTTTCTTGGGGTTTCTCTGTGGTTTTTTTGTTTTCTTTTCTGACTTCGTGGTTTGCAGTCAGACTTGAGCTGAGAAGGGAATCAAGAGGCAGCTGGTGGCGGGGAAGGAATGAAATCCCTAATTTGGGAATGCTCTGGCAGGGAAAACTGAGGGAAGGTGGAAGAAGGAGCTCATCCCAAGATGTGAGGTGGGGAACAGTGCAAATCCCACTTGAATGCCGTGGTTTGATAATTCCACATGGAGCCAGCACGAACTCAGGGTGGGATAAACCTGATTTTTCCAATGAGAACTTTCAGGGAGCAGCACCTGGAGCAGGGAATGGTGGCTGGGGACGTTTCCAGGCTCCAGGGATGTTCCATGATCCTTTCCCTTGCAGCTCCCTGTGGAGGGCAGTACACAGGCTCGGATGGAGTCGTCCTGTCCCCAAATTATCCCCAAAACTACACCAGTGGCCAGGTGTGCCTGTACTCCATCGTCGTGCCCAAGGACTATGGTACCATGCTTGGAATTTTTATGGGATTCTCTTCTTGCAACTCTTATTTACTGGGGTTTTAATGATAATTTTTATAAGTGCATCCAGAACTGGGGATAAGGCAGATGGCAGAGTAGCAAGTGGTGCTGTTGGGTGCTCTTTGTGCTGGAGTGGAGAAAATTATGGATTTATTCAGGTTTTGTCCAAAGTGTAACCCAACGGGAGCCAATTACAGCTAATCAATAATTATTGTCCCTCAGTGGAATTCTGCACCTCGTGTTCTGTAGGCAGGGAAAGGGGATGAGTCACAGAAGATTCCCAGTGGGCTGGGAATCAGTGGGAAAAGGTGGCAATGAATCCAGGGGAGGCTGGTGCTGCCTCTGGAATTTGGGGATAAAGAAAGGGCTCCCATTTTTCCAGGTTGTCACTCAGGCCTTGTTCCTGCCTGGAATGAAGGCAGCTGAAACACAGGACACAGGTTGTGCTGGGAAAACAGATCCCAGTTTGGAATGCTGGGGGTCCTGTGCAGGGCCAGGGCTTGGACTGCATGGGGTCGGTTTCAGCTCAGGGGGTTCTGTGATTTCATGGAAAGGCCTCAGCTCCATGGCCTGGCTGTGTAGGGTGGTGGTAGGGACAGCAGTGGGGACAGCAGTGGGGTCATCAGTGGGATGGCAGTGGGATGACAGGGGGGACAGCACTGGGATGGAGTGGGGACAGCAGTGGGGATGACAGTGTGATGACCATGGGGACAGCAGTGAGGGGACAGTGTAATGACACTGAGGACAGCAGTTGGACAGCAGTGTGGTGATGCTGGTGACAAAAGTGTCGTGACGGTGGAGACAGCAGTGGGATGACAATGGGGACAGCAATGTGGGGACACTGGTGACAGCAGTGTGATGATGCTGGGGCCAGCAGTGTGATGATGCTGGGGACAGCAGCGTGGTGACACTGGGGACAACAGTGGGATGGCAGTGTGGTGACA
>VXBQ01002381.1:768300-779486 GCA_013400175.1 Phainopepla nitens
AAGGAAAGGAAAGGAAAGGAAAGGAAAGGAAAGGAAAGGAAAGGAAAGGAAAGGAAAGGAAAGGAAAGGAAAGGAAAGGAAAGGAAAGGAAAGGAAAGGGAAAAGGGAAGGAAAGGGAAAGGGAAGGAAAGGGAAAGGGAAGGAAAGGGAAAGGGAAGGAAAGGGAAAGGGAAGGAGAGGGAGATGTGGGGAGGAGAGCCCATCACCCCACACGAGGTGCTGCAGGTTGCTAATTGGGTTTGCAGCAGGATGTTCCCAGCTGTAAGTGTGGGAATGGAAATGGGCTGTCCTTGGAGAATCCGGAGGAAGCGCGATTCCCCCGCCCGGAGCGTGGCGGCGGTTGGCAAACGGGAGCGGGGTAAAACCAAAAGTGTGTTCCCCCCCCCCAGCCCTCAGCACAGCCCCATCCCCACTCGCTGAGCTCCCATCTCCCTTCCCTCCACAGCCGTGGGCCTCTCCAGCTGCCCGGAGCCGCCGGTTCCTGGGAACGGGCTGAAGGTGGGCGAGCGCTACCTGGTGAACGACGTGGTGTCCTTCCAGTGCGAGCCGGGCTACGCCCTGCAGGTACCCACTGCCAGCAGCTGCTGCCTCTCTGAGCCATCTGCGCTCTTCACACATCTCTCTGGACCTCTGTTGTTGTATTCCTGGCCAGTCCCAGTACTTCTCCCTGCCTTTTCCCCAGGCAGAAAGACAAAGCACGTTGCGGAGCTCCGAGCTCTGGAAAAGACAAAATGCGTTCCGGAGTTCCAGGGTGGGGGGCTGAGGTTCCTGTCCTGGCTTGGTTCTTCCTGGGAGCCAAGGTTGAAACCAGCCCTTGGGGACACATTTTCATCAGCAAAGTTTAGTCCCTGTGTGAGGGGGAGGATTCAGAGATGGTTGAGTTACCTCACCGTTTATGTCTCTAATTGGTGATTTCTGTCAATTATGCTAATTTGCTAAACCTAGTAGAACTGTATTCACACTCCTCTCGCAGAGCTGGGCATTTTATGGACATTTTCCATATCTTCCCTTGGAATCCTCCAATAAAGCCCAGCCTTTCGATTACTTCCTACACTAATATCATCTCCAAAGCATATTGTTCTATTCCCAGATTCTTTAAGGCATCACTTTCTCTGGCACCCCAGATGGGACAGGGATCTCCCTCTGGATCAGATCCATCTTGCAAGGAGTTCTTTCCTTCCAGGACAGGGACAGGCTCCCCCAAACCCCCTGTCTTGTTTTCCATCCCTGCAGGGTCACTCCCACATCTCCTGCATGCCGGGCACGGTGCGCCGCTGGAATTACCCTCCACCCCTCTGCATCGGTAGGACTCGACTTCTTTCTACCTGGCTGATATTTATAACACCTCCCAAAAAAAAACCCAAGAAAAACCCAAAAATAACAAGGATAAAGAGCTGATTTAGAGAAATTCAGGTTGGTTCTGCATTCTGCAAGAGTGAGAGAGCGTGGGAAAAAAAAAAATCTTCATTTGTTGCCAGGGAAATTGCACCTGAGAAGTCCCCGTGGGCTGCCTGGAGTGCTTTGTTTTGGATGTTGGAGATGTGGCTGTAGCACAAAACCTGAAACACAGAATTATCCCCCTCAACACAAAACCCTTCAACAGGGAAAACCTAAAATTTCTTCGTGCTGGAAGCGGGTTGGTTTTATGGGTTGAGGATTTTTTCCCTCTGAAGCGTGGTTTATTTTTATGGAGTGCTGATACCACCAAAGCTGCTGCTTTCACTGGGGCCTGGTATCTCCCAGGACCCCAACTTGTGTGGCCACTCTGGTGTCCAGCAGGTGACCACAGATCACTTGTCCAGGTGGCTTTTTACCCTCAGATCTGTTCAGGTGTTCAGGCCTGGAAAGGACTGGACATTCCATTTTCCCTGTGGAAGATCCTCAGGAGAAGAGGCCTGGAGGTGAAGGGAACTTGCAGGAGGTTTTTTTTAATTATTTTCAGTCACTTGCTTGTAGCAAATGTAGATGTTTAATATTCATATTGCACATTTTGCAGCTCTGAGAGAGACATTTATGCATTTAATAGCTTTAGTTAACAGTTATTTCAGGCTCCTGCTGTTCCAGCTTACATCATTTGGCTTTAAAGTAATTATAAGAGCCAACAGTTCTTTTATCTGATGATCTGTAGGCCAGGAATAAATAGAGAGACATTTCCAGGAGAATGACTGAGCTAAAGGACCCATTCCCTTGGGAGCTGCTCTGAATGGAAGCAGAAGCCCCTGGGCTCAGCTGGGAGATCCCAGCATGGAGGAGGATCCCAAAAGCTGGCAAACCATAAGTTTGGTTCTTTGAATCAGCACCAGCCTCCCAGTCTGGCAGGATTTTGGCAGCTTGGGCTGTGCCTGTCTTTTCACATCCCTGGGAAAGGTCAGGCAGCTGCAGAAGGGCAGAAACACATCTGGAGGCAGGAGTGACTGTCACCTGTGTGGGTGTGACAGTCCTGGGGCTCCCTGTCCTGTGTCCAGCAGAGCTCCTGCTCCGAGCACAATTTGCAGCTGTGCTGATTTTCCTCCTGGTGTACTTCCTCCAGCTGCTGGGCTTCTAAATAATTCAGAAGCTGTTATATTAAAGAGCCATTAAGAGGGAAAAGAAAGAGAAATCTTCTGGGAGAAACCTCGTTAGGAGCAAGTCCAGGGTAATGAGATATTGGACAAAGAGCCTGTGCCTGGCTGTCACAGCGTGTTAGGAGAACACCTGGCTGGATTCAGCTGGGTGGTGCTGCTGGGACGTGGTGGAGGTCATCCAGATAAGCATGAGAAGGTGCTGTCAGTGTTTAAATTTCATGTGCTGCCTTTTGTAAACATATTTTTGGGCTGGCAGTGGGCTGCAGGCAGCGAGCAAACACTGTGTGCTGGGTTTAGCAGTGACTGACTGCCCAGAGATTGGCAGCTGGGGCAGGAAAAGGAAGGGGCTGTAACTGGAGTCAAAATGGGATCACTCAGCTCCTTCACAGTCGTTTTTTGAGCTGGTTAAGGTTACAAACAAGTGCTGGTGCCTGATTTGATGCAATGTCTGTGGGCAGAGCAGGTGTCCATCTATCCTCTCACTGCTCAGATCTGGCTCTCCCTCTGTGAGGGCCCAGACTGGATCCCTGGGCTCAGTCTTCATCTCCAAAGGGCAGGAGAAAGACACATCCATTCCTGATGTGGTCATGCAGTGCCTGGAAACTGCAGTGCTGGTTCCTTTTTCTCAGCTGAGTCTTCAATACCTTGATTTCCCGTGGCCCTCATCCAGACAGACCCCTCAGGGATCCTGGAAGGGATCCTGTGACTGGATCCTGACCATGAACTCTGTTGTTTTTCCAGCCCAGTGTGGAGGAACAGCAGAAGAGATGGAAGGAGTGCTCCTGAGCCCAGGCTTCCCAGGAAATTACCCCAGCAACCTGGACTGCACGTGGAGGATCCTGCTGCCAGTGGGGTTTGGTGAGAGAGCTGCCTTTGGATTGATGCTATCACAGAAGAGGGAGTGAAAAATCAGAGAATCCCTGACTGGTTTGGGTTGGGCAGAACCTCAAAGATCATCTCATTCCACACCCTGCCAGGGAAAACTGTCCCAGGCTGCTCCAAGCCCATCCAGCCTGGTCTGGGACACTCCCAGGGATCCAGGGGCAGCCACAGCTTCTCTGGGCACCCTGAGCCAGGCCCTCCTCACCCTCCCAGGGAACAATGCCTTCTCAGTCTCCACTGCAAAGCTCCTCTGTGTCAGTTTTGAGGGCACTCTGTGTCCCCTGGGGAGTTAAGAGTCCTGCTGAGTGCCCAGGCTGTCCTGGACACTGCGGGTGGCAGAGCTGGGAATGGAGCTGGGGTTGGTGTTCAGATTGGAGCTGGGATTGAAGCTGGGGTTGGAGCTGGGGTTGGGATTGGGGTTGGAGATGTGGTTGATGTTCAGGTTGGAGCTGGGACTGAAACTGGGATTGGAGCTGTGGTTGGAGCTGGGATTAAAGCTGCTGTTGGAGCTGAGATTGGAGCTGCTGTTGCTGCTGAGGTCACTGCTGATGCTGGTCCAAAAGCTCAGCTGCAGTTCTAGAGCCAAACTCCTCCTNCCATCCAGCCTGGTCTGGGACACTCCCAGGGATCCAGGGGCAGCCACAGCTTCTCTGGGCACCCTGAGCCAGGCCCTCCTCACCCTCCCAGGGAACAATGCCTTCTCAGTCTCCACTGCAAAGCTCCTCTGTGTCAGTTTTGAGGGCACTCTGTGTCCCCTGGGGAGTTAAGAGTCCTGCTGAGTGCCCAGGCTGTCCTGGACACTGCGGGTGGCAGAGCTGGGAATGGAGCTGGGGTTGGTGTTCAGATTGGAGCTGGGATTGAAGCTGGGGTTGGAGCTGGGGTTGGGATTGGGGTTGGAGATGTGGTTGATGTTCAGGTTGGAGCTGGGACTGAAACTGGGATTGGAGCTGTGGTTGGAGCTGGGATTAAAGCTGCTGTTGGAGCTGAGATTGGAGCTGCTGTTGCTGCTGAGGTCACTGCTGATGCTGGTCCAAAAGCTCAGCTGCAGTTCTAGAGCCAAACTCCTCCTTTTCTCCTCTCCAGGTGCCCACATCCAGTTCCTGAACTTCTCCACGGAGCCCAACCACGACTTTGTGGAGATCAGGAACGGGCCCTACGACACCAGCAGCGTCATCGGGCGCTTCAGCGGCACCGAGCTGCCCGGCTCCCTCCTGTCCACCTCCCACGAAACCACCGTCTACTTCCACAGCGACCACTCCCAGAACAAGCCTGGCTTCAAGCTGGAGTACCAAGGTGAGGAGGGACAATCCTGCCCTCGGGTCAAGGGGAGGGAGTCGTGGTTGTTGAGTTAATTCCGTGAGGGCTTCGTCCAAATGAGTGCGAAGGTGTCACGGGAAGGCCGTGCTTAATCCTGATAGCTGGGATCTGTCCCCCCCAGCAGCAAGGAGCAAATGTTCCTGGAGTGCCTTGTGATAGTGAAGTGCCTTGGAATTCATTCCAGCCAGCTTCACTTGGAGCTTGGCTCGTGGGTGAGGGGAAAAGCCCTCAGAGTTTGCTGTGGAATGTTGGAGCTGCTTTTCCCTCTTGGCCGAAGTCCAGGCACATCCTGAGCTCAGCCTGGTGCAGGGCTGGGTAAATAATGAAGGAGCCAAATAGTAGGATAGGGCTGGCTTGGAGAGCTGGGGTGAGAGAAGGAAGTTGTTAAAATAAAGAGTGCCCTCAGTCTGGGGGGTAATGGGAGGTGGAGGTGCATTTTCCCCAGCTGGAGTCCTCAGGCATCTCCTCTATTTTGAACATGAATTTTTGGCCCTCAGCTCTGCCTTCTCATGTTGGGAAACTTTTTGGTCTTCCCTGCCCTCCTGTGCTGAGCATGTGGGAATTCAGAGGGTGAAAGGAGAGAAAGAAGTTGTTAAAATAAAGAGGTGCCCTCAATTTTCAGGGTAATGGGAGATGGAGGTGCTTTTACCCCAGCTGGAGTCCTTGGGCAGCTCTCCTTGTTTGAACATGAATTTTTGGCTCTGCTTGACCCCCAGCTCTGCTTCCACTAGTGTCCTGAAAACCTTTTGGGGTCTTCCCTGCCCTCCTGCCCTGGGCTTGTGGTAATTGAAAGGGGCAAAGGATGCCAGGGGCAGCACATGGATTTCACCCTGAACACAGTCAGGAAGCAACTGGGAGCTGAGTGGTCTGGGAAGGAGACCCAGGGAGTGGGAAGGAGGGAATGTGTCCCTCCAGCTGTGTGACACAGCCCAGGGACCAACAGGAAAAGCCTCTGCTGGTGATAAATTGAAAGTATTAATTTGGTCCTGCCTGTCTGTTCGTGCCTCGGGTGATTCATGGGCTGCTGCACCCGGGGACGGGCGAGGTTCTCTGGGAAATCTGCTGGAAATTGCCATGGAAATGAGCTCCAGCCAGGCTGACCACTCATTTAGCATGCCAGGAGGAACATGGTCACCGATTGACTCCCAGCCCTCATCAGGGCTTGGAAAACAAGGCACATTCCCAGCTGGAAGTGGAGTGTGGGGTGACTCTGGATTCTGAGGCAGCAGGATGGGGACGGGCCTGGAGCTCCTGGGTCCCCTCAGCCTCCAGGTTCATCAGGGTTCATTTCCTTTAATTAAGTTGCTGTACGAGGAGGAGAGAGCCAAGCACGTGTGGGTGAACAGAACCCCAGGATCACTGAGACTGGAAAAGCCCTCTGAGGTCGCAGAGCCCAACCTGTGGCAGCTGGTGTGGAAAAAATCGCTAATTCCAAGTTAAAAAAAAAAAAAAAACCAACAAAAAAGTCAGTGAGTTTTGAGATCTCTGTCCAAGGGATACAACTCCCTGGATAATTATTTTCATTTATGAGGTGCTGGAGCAGCCTGAGCCTCCCCATGCTGAGTGGGTGACTGAATTCCACTGAGGGCAGCAAGATCCACTCTCACTGAGTGCTACATCCTTCCTTAGACACTTCTAGGAGTGGGGACTCCAAACTTCCCTGGGCAGCCCCTTCCAACAGAGAAATTCCTCCTGATGTCCAGCCTGCCCCTCCTCTGGCACAACTTGAGCCCATTTCCCCTTATCCTGTCCCTTTTTCCTGGGAAACGCCACCTAAAACATTGCTCCTTGTGTTTCCCCAGCCTACGAGCTGCAGGAATGCCCTGACCCGGAGCCTTTTGCCAACGGGGTGGTGAGAGGAGCTGGCTACAACGTTGGCCAGTCCATCTCCTTCGAGTGCCTGCCTGGCTACCAGCTGATCGGCCACCCCGTGCTCACCTGCCAGCACGGCACCAACAGGAACTGGGACCACCCCCTGCCCAGGTGTGAAGGTACGGCCTGGGCTCACCTGGGCACAGGAATGGGGCTGCAAGAGGCTCTGGCAGCTGGAAGTGGCTGGGGATGTGCACTGGGAGTGAAGGCTCTGTTGAAATGGGGTCTCTCTGAGGTATTTTGGTGAATATTTGGGGCATTTTGGAGCCGAAGGGCAGCTTCTGAAGGGGGTTTGAGTCATGGGGAGGGTGTGGGTGAGGAGAATCTCTGCCTCTCACCTGCCTGCTGGAGCTGTTACTTCTGCGTGACACAGTCCAGGATCCTCAGAGTGATAATTTCTTTCTTTTCTTTTTTTTCTGCTTTATTTTTAATTCTGCTTTATTCCCTCAACAGCATCCAGCTTCCATTGATTTAGCTCTGATAAATAAAAATAGTTGCTGGTAAAAGAGCCCTGCAGCTCTGAGGACTCTTAGTGTATCCCTGTCTGATCTCCTTCATGGGCATCTCCAAAATTATCCAGGTGGGAGACCCTCAGGAAATCTCCCAAGGTGGTTTTTTTCTGAAAGCTGTGCTCAGAGGACTCTGCAGGCTGAAGATTTACATTCCAGGCATCCAAACTCATCCAGATTCTCTTTTCCAACCCCCTCATGGCTGTTCAGCCTTTCACCCCTTGGGCTGGTGGCCGGACTTCTGTGGGCTTTACTTCCAGAAGGGTTTCAGATGAACCTTTAAGTTCAGACCTGCTTATTGAAGATTTCCCAGCCCATTTCCCGGGAGCACTGACCTTTATCCCAGCACTGGCTCTGCAGGAGCAGTGGAAGGAGGGAGAGAGGTGATATTTGCCCTCTTTTAAGTCCTTGAACCCCGGAGAACACAAAGCACAGAGAGCTGAATCCTCAGCTGCTCTTTCAGTGCTGGGTCAGGGGAACCCATCCTGTGCCCAGCTGGTTGCTGGGGATACTGGGAGATACTGGGAGCAGGATTAAACCCTCACCTCCCTCAGGCATCAGATCTGCCAGCTGCAAACAACCATTTCTGCCCTGGTTTTGTATTTTTAAGAGGCTTTGTGGCTCTGCAAATAGCAGAGGAGTGAGGGTTGGGAAGGTTTTGGCCCATTTGCTGCTGGTCTCTGAGGACATCTGGGCTCTCCCTGCTGGTAAAGGAGTGTAGAACTTGCCTTTTCCTGCCTTTTTTTCCCCCAAATTGTCCATTTTGCCTGGCAGCAGGCAGGGAGGGCATGCTACATTAGGCTAAACCCCTCACCTCACCCTCACAGGTCAGTGCTGAAAGCTCCTTTAATTAAAAGACAAGCTCTAATTCTGCATTCAAGGCACAGGGGCTCAGCTATTCCAGCTATTCCAGGGAGTTTTCCCAGGGATCAGCAGCCTGGATGCTGCAGGACAGGGCAGGGAAGGACTTGGCCCCTCAGGATTTTTGGGGTTTGGTGTGTGGGGTTATTGGAACCCACTGGGGAGCAGATCCAGGCTGGGGAGAGCTGGAGCTTGGCTCCAACCTCACACCTGGATCAGCAGGGAGGAGTTTCTGTGCACAGCTGGATAAAATCCACATCTGGACAGAGCAGGCAGCCACCTGAAGAGCTCCATAATTTTATTGTCACGGAATCAAGCTGAAAATGCAGGATGTGCTTGTAGCAGAGAGGAATTATTTGAGGCAGGTTAGGCCAAGATCTGGATCTTCCTGTATCCAGAATTGTAACCTTTGTATCAGAAAAAAAAAGGAATAAAAATGGGGTAGAAGGATGTTGAAGGGGATATTTCCTCACTGGGGTTGTGTTTCTCTCTGCTCCCCTGCAGTGCCTTGTGGGGGCAATGTCACTGCCCAGAATGGGACAGTTTACTCTCCTGGCTTCCCCAACCAGTACCCGAATTCCCAGGATTGCACCTGGCTCCTGACAGTGCCAGTGGGGTATGGGATCCACCTGAACTTCACCCTGCTGCAGACAGAGCCCTACAACGACTTCATCACCGTCTGGTGGGTACAGAGGGTCAGGAATCACTGCCAGGACTCATTTTGGGAAATGCTCCTGGCTTTTAAACAGCAGCAGCTGGGAATGGGACCCCTGGGATCCCCTTTGCAGGCTGGGAGCTTCCTGGTGTTTTGGAGAAGAAAAGAGAAATTACAATTTTTTTAGCTTTCATTTAATCTGAATAAATAAAAAATATTATTTATGCATGATACTGGAGAATGTCAGCTTAAGGCAGCCAGAGGAGCTCTGATTCAAGAGTTTGTGACCAAGTTTGGAGCTTGTAGCACTCAATGTCTGGCCTTCAGAATATCCCCGTGTCTGCTGGGCAAACAGGGAGTGAAATTCCTTTGGGAGACAGGTCCTAATTCCTCAGTTTCTGAGGTTAAGAGTGAAATTTGTGTTTCTAATTGTCAACTGAGTGAGCACTGGGAACCAGGAGAGGTTGTAGGGGTTAAACTGGAGCAGGGGGTCTGAAATGTGGGTGTGGGAAAGGGAGGATAAGGAAGGGAGGAGTCCTTGGGCATGCAGGGCAGGAGGTCAGGTTCCTGCGGTTAAATCCTTGGAAAAAATCCTTTTTCCCTTGTGCTCCTGCCATCAGGGATGGGCCCCAGCAAACAGCCCCCCAGCTGGGGGTGTTCACAGGAAACTCAGCCAAGAAATCTGCCCAGAGCTCTTCCAACCAAGTCCTGCTGAAATTCCACAGCGACGCCGCCAACGGAGGCATCTTCGCCATCTACTTCTATGGTCTGCACTCCTGGGATGGGAGAATGTTGGGAACATTGGGAAATAGTTCTGGGAAAATGCAAAAAAAACACCCTTTTACCCCAAGTTTTCCACACAGTTTATCAGTCCAGTTTTTTCAATGCAGTTTTTCAGGCCAGGTTTTCTATGAAGTTTTCCAGCCCAGTTTTTTGCCACAAAATTTTTCAAACCAGTTTGTTTTTTTGGGTTTGTTTTTTTTTTTCCCCACAGAATTTTTCAGTTTTCCAGTTTTCCCAGGAAGTTTTTCAGCCCAGTTTTTTCCAGAAAGTTTTCCACAAAGTTTTTCAAGTTTTGCCCTTTTTCACCTTCCCTGAGCACTGACTTGGACCTCGCTCAGCTCACTCTGAGAACTCCAAGGATTTGCAGCTGGAAACATTCTCACTCCTGGAATTCTTTGTGGAAAAAATCACTAATTCCAAGTTAAAAAAAAAAAGTTTTGAGATCCCTGCCCAAGGAATAGAATTCCCTGGATAATTTTCATTCATGTGGTGCTGGAGCAGCCTGAGCCTCCCCATGCTGGATGGGTGACTGAATTCCACTATTCCACTGAGGTCACCAAGATCCTTTCTCAGCATCCCAAAAAGTTCTGATGACATTCCCAAAGGAAAAACACTGTCCAGGAATGCCCACAATCTTCCTGTTGGGGTGGAAGAAACATTGGGATGCAAATTCCTGCCTTCAAATCTGTAGGGTCTGTGGGGGCAAAGGCCTGGTTGGATTTTGCCAATTGCATTTCCTTGTGGAGAGGGAGGATTTTCCTTGTGGAGAGGGGGGAATTTCCTTGTGGAGTGGAAGGAATTCCCTGGTGTAGATGGGGGATTTTCCTGGTGGAGAGGGAGGATTTTCCTGGTGGAGAGGGGGGAATTTCCTTGTGGAGAGGGAGGAATTTCCATGTGGAGAGGCAGGAATTTGCCTGATTCCATCGTGGCTGCCTTCAGGATGTGCTGCTCTCCCCTTGCTTTCCCAGCTTTCCAGCTTTTCCGCTGCCAGCCTCCCACCATCGTTCCCAACGCCGAGATCATCACGGAGAACGAGGAGTTCAACATTGGTAAAACCTTCCCTCGTCCTCCTCACCCTCATTCCCACCTCTCCAGCTCCTGGGAATGCTGTTGTCCCCCCAAATCCAGGCAAATGCAGCATCCAGGCATTCCCATTGTTCCCAGCCTTTTCCTCCCTGGAAAATGGGCTTTTGGGAGAGGCTTGAGCCTGTTTGGAATCACTCAGGAATCTTTGGGAGTAATGGTATTTCTCAGGTGTTGCACACAAACCTTTGGAGCCTTTATTCTGCTTTTTGGGGATCTTTCAGGAGGTTTTTTTGTGATTTTTTTTTTTTTTTTTCATCCACGTTTTTAAGTGGCTGCAGCCAGGATTTTTCTTGGAGCTGCTTCTCAGCCTGGCTGCTCTCCTTGAAGGGGGTCTGCACCTGGAATAATTTCCAAATCTGGTGTGGTGACAGGAGTTTATCCCAGGGTGACTCCACCATGGCTTTCCTAGTCTTTTCTTTCTGATTTACACCTTTTATCCCTGCATTTCTCCCTTTTATTCCTGTATTTACCCCTTTTTTCTGCACCTACCCCTTTTATTTCTTCATTTACCCTTTTTATTCCCATATTTACCCCTTTGATCCCTCTATTCCCCCTTTTGTTCCTGCATTTTCCACTTTTATCCCTGCATTTCTCCCTTTTATCTCTCTATTTACCCCCTTTATCCCCCTTTATCCCTCTATTTCCTCTTTTATTTCT
>VXBQ01002381.1:779602-789760 GCA_013400175.1 Phainopepla nitens
TCCCCCTTTTATCCCTCCATTCCCCCTTTTTATCCCTCAGTTTTCCCCTTTAATGCCTCTATTTCCCCTTTAATGCCTTTATTTCCCCTTTTATCCCTCCATTTCCCCCTTTTATTCCTCAGTTTCCCCTTTTATTCCTCCATTTCCCCCTTTCATCCCTCCATTTTCCCCTTTTATCCCTCTATTCCCCATTTTATCCCCTAACTTCCCCTTTTTTGTGCATTTCCCCCTCTCATCCCTGTTCTCCACCCCTCCCCAGGTGACATCGTGAGGTACCGGTGCCTCCCCGGCTTCACCCTGATTGGGAACGAGATCCTCACCTGCAAATTGAGCACCCACCTGCAGTTTGAGGGACCCCCACCCACCTGTGAAGGTAAAGCTTCCACAAATGCCACATTTCCCTGCTCAGGGAAACAGCTGGGGGATGTTTTCCAGCACATTTTTCATCGTTGGGGTTAATTTTCCCATCTCCAGGAGTGTGGGGTTTTGGGAGGAGGGAGTGAGACCCTTCCTTGAGCAGGGATTGGAGTTCCCAGTTAACAATTCCATGGGATGAGCTGTAGTTCCAGCCTTTGTTCTGACAAAGTGTCCAGGGATTCCTGGAGAGGTTTTTGTGCCTCATGAGAGGTTCTGGTTGAAGTGCTGTTGGTTTTGGGAGAGGTGTGAGCTGAGGCCAAATGGTTTCTTGGCTTTGCTGCTTTTTCCTCCTTTCTTTAAGTGACAGTTGTTGGGATTTTGGGATTCTCCAAGCCCCAGGGATCAAGGAGTGCAAGGGTCATGCTCTGCCTTGAGCTGCCTCATCAGGACAGACCTTGTGCTTTCCTCTGAAAAAGCAGGGGTATTCATTTCCATTCCCAGTGCACTGCCCCATGAACCAGCTGATGACGGATTCCACCGGGGTGATCCTGAGCCAGAGCTTCCTGGGAAGTTACCCCCACTTCCAGACCTGCTCCTGGGTGGTGAAGGTGGAGCCAGGGTACAACATCTCCCTCACCATCGAGTACTTCCTCAGCGAGAAGCAGTTTGATGAGTTTGAAATCTTCGATGGTAAGAGATTCACCTGCTGTGGGGTCCTTCCATCCCAAACCTTCCTGGGATTCCATAATCCCATGGTAATCAAGGGGGAAGGAGCATTCCAGGGCCAGCTTCCTACCTGGAACCTCCTGCTGGCCTTCCAGAAAGCTCCTCGCTGGTTCCTTGCATAAGGAAATGGCTACAGTTTGATCTTTTTGGTGGATCTGAAAGATTTTTCCTTCAAAAAAGGAGTTTTTGAACTGCCCTACTCCAAAGGGCAGGAGTTGGGAAACTCCTGGCAGAGGGATGGCAGCAGAGATTGCTGCAGGGGACAAGTTGGGAGAGTGGGAATTCTCATCCCTGCAGGCCACAGGGAGCGGATTCTCCAGGCCCAGGAGTTCCTGGGAATGGGGAGGGGATTCCCAGGGTGACCAGTGCAGACCACAGGGGCTATGCCAGTGCTCCTGAGGTCGCCATGGGGACCTGAGCTCCTGCCTGGAGCAAATCCTGGTTTTCCTGTGATCAGCTTTGCTCCTGGATTCCCAGGAGCAGGATGTGAGCCCTGGAACTCGTGCCCACAGGGAGCTGGGAGCTGCCTTTCCTCAGGGAAAAGCTCCCTGTGCCCATTCCTCCTGCAGGCACCCCGGGCCCCAGCAGTGGCTCTGTGGCTGCTGTGACTTCTCCCTTTTCCCTGTCCCCTCCCTCCTTGCAGGTCCCTCAGGGCAGAGCCCCCTGCTGCTGTCCCTGAGCGGGAATTACTCGGCCCCTCTGACCGTCACCAGCAGCGGGAGCAGCGTCTTCCTGCGCTGGTCCTCCGACCACGCCTACAACAGGAAAGGCTTCAAAATCCGCTACTCAGGTGAGTCCCAGCTGCCTCTGCCAGGAGCAGGAGCAACTCCACAGGCAGGAGAATCCATGGAATTCCTGCAGCTGGGAGGGCAGGAGCTGCCAGGGCGGGGGAGGCGCAGAGCCGGGCGCCATCCGAGCTGGGAAAGGCAGGGTCTGTCAGGAGAAGCCTTGGAGCTTTGGCTCGTGTCTCAGCTTCTCTGTAACAATCAGGACCAGGACTGTGGGATCACAATCAGGAGAAATTCCAGGCAGAAAACTTGGAGCTTTGGCTCATTGCCCAACCACTCTTCAGAATCAGAAGGCTGGTGTGGAGAGTCGTGGATGCCAGGGACTGGATATTGGGAAAGGTTTCTGGATGAGGGGGTGGTCAGGCACTGGAAAAGTCTGTCCAGACTTCGCTCAGCAAATGAATTAAGGAATATTTAATTATCAGAAACGACTCCTTATTCCTGGAGCTGGTTGAGGCTCGTACCAGAGCCCCATGCTCCTTCCCCGTTTTGACTCCGTGTTTATCCATCACCAATTCCCCATTTATTGGGAAGCTTGGTTGTGAGAAATAGAAAAGATATAAATCTATTGTGGGAAATAGAGAAGATAGAAGACTCTCAGAAAGCTGTGTGGAAGCAAATCTCAAAATGAAAGAATGCAAGAATGCTGAAGATGCAAGGACAAGAAACAATAAGGCAGTGTTAGTGAGCTGTGCAGAGATAGGCCTTAGAAAATATGGTAAACAGGGGAATAGAAAAATAAGTTTAATAATGAACATTTATCCATTATTTTTAAGCTATTACAAGCAAGCATTGTTCAAAACGAGATGTACGTGGAACTTCACTAATTGCCTTAAGCATATGCTTGTCAGCTTTAACATTATTCTATTGGCTAGAAAGTTTTTAAAAAGGCCTTGTAACCCAGAGAATTCTGGCTGCTGTTGTTGTGGCACGAGCTCTCAGCATCTTTAATGCCTCACCTTGAAACGAGACTGGTGCTTGTCAGAGTCGCCGACACGGCGTCCCTGACCCGGGGATCCCCTGGGATGGTGTTGGGGTGTTGTGCTGTGCTTAGGAATGAGGCAGATGGGACTTGCTGATCTTTTGGTCTCCTGGGTAGTTTATTACCATTATCAGTTCAAAGCCCTGGATGACAGCAGCTTCCCAGCACCTCGAGGCCGTGTGGCAGCAAGACCCAAAATGCCTGCTCCAAGGGCTTACATACAAGATATGCTCTCCAATTAACTACAACAATGTACCTGACACGTAGTTTATTTTTCTTTTTCCACCTATTCCTAACTCTCTATCTGTTCACATAGTACCTGCATTGTGGGCACTTCTGTTCAATGAAATTGCGCTCCCCACACAGCAGAAAATGGAGTAGGTAGAAGAAGGAAGAAGGAGGCAGGGACAGCACCCAAAATCCTCCATCTTGGTCTCTCACCTACATCCATGCTAGATCAAAGTCAAAATCTGTATTTTTCACCCTGTGACAAACTACAACTACATTACTACCTGTTTCACACACTTGTTGGTTCAAACTCATCCCAAAGCTGTGGAAGCTTTCTCCATGGATGGAGGTTAAAAGCAGTGTTCTCCTGGGGATCAGGACCCCCAGGAGAGGCAGAGAAACATTCCCTGTGTCCAGGATTTCCACAGATGCTGAAATAAAAGCCCGAGGAGTGCCTGCCAGCAGCCCCCATCCCATTGTCTCTGTACACAGCAATCCAACACTCAGTGTAATTCCTGGGAGTGGGAAGGGGATGAAGCCTGCAGCTGCTCATCCTGTGATCAGTTTGCCTTTTCCTGGCTTCCTTTGGCAGCTCCCTACTGCAGCCTCCCGCAGCCGCCGGCGCACGGGATGATCCTGAGCCACTCCGGGCTGCGCCCCGGCAGCTCCGTGCGCTTCGGCTGCGACGCCGGCTACCGCCTGGTGGGACACAGCACCTCCACCTGCACCCAGCACCCCCAGGGACACTTCCACTGGAGGGAAGCCATCCCCCTGTGCCAAGGTGAGAGCGGGGACGGGTTGGGGTCGAGTTGCTGGAGTCCCCAGAGCCGCGGTGGAAAAAAAGCAGTGTTGGAATTGCGGTGCTGGATGTCCCTCTGGAAGAGCCTGACTCGCACAGCTGGGAGAACTCCCTGCTCACATCACATCCTGAGGTGGAAAAAGTCACTTTTCCCCTTAGTTGTCTCATATTCCCATCAGGAATCCTAACACTGGCCCATGGCTCTCCAGTGCCTTGGGCTGGATGCAGGATTCAGGATTTTCAGGAGGATAATTCCTGGCAGAGCAGCTCCACCCCCAGGCCTGGGCTGGCTCCTCTCCTGCTGCTGCCCCCTTCAGCCACATCAAATGGGAAATTTTTCTGTCCCCACATCTCTCAAAGCCAACTGGCATCTTCTGCTTTGGGCTGTGTCATTCCCACCCTTTCAGGTGGCAGAGATTTGGGAATTCTCTGCAGGAATTGTCCCCTCATCAGCCGTGTCAGGAAGGAGGGACTGGGGTGTCCATAAACACAAATTCTCAAATGACATCTCCCAAATCTGCTTTCTCTCAGAATTCTCTCCCACTTCCTCGTCCCCTCAGAATAATCTTCCCTACATGCTCCATCCTCACTGGCATTTCTGGAATATTCTGCAGGGAACAATCCTGCCTTGGCACAGAGGGAACAGCACTCCATGATCTGCTGTGCCTTTGCTGTGTATGCTGCCTGTTTTTAAGCAGCTTTGTCTTTGCAATCCCAGCTGCAGATATACTTTCCCAACCTCTGCCTTCTCCTTTTTCCCTGGGTTTTTCTGAGCCAAACCCTGATTTGATTCCCTCTGGAATAACCTCCTTCATCCCAGATTCCAGTGGTTTGCAATGCCCGGAGGTTGAGCCTCAGAAACGGGTTTGTTGCCACCCCAAAAATCAAATGTCTCTGCTTCTGTAAAGAAGAACTTAATACTGGTTTTAAACAGGCAGAGAGCAGGTTTAGATTAAAGATTGGGTAGAAATTCCTCCCTGTGAGGGTGGGGAGGACTGGAATGGGTTTCCCAGAGAAGCTGTGGCTGCCCCTGGATCCCTGGAAGTGTCCAAGGCTGGGCTGGACAGGGCTTGGAGCAGCCTGGGATGGTGGAAGGTTCCATGGCAGGGAGTGGATGGCATTTAAGCTCCTCTCCATCCCAAACCATTCCATGATTCCGTGGAATGAAGGCAAGAGGCAGCTCAGCCCTGCTGGCTTGGAGCTCCTGTCCCTCCCTGTGCCTCAGTTTCCTGGAGATAAATAAAAGGGACAATTTTTTGGGAAGCATTAAGGGAATGAAAAGCAGAAAGGAGCAGGCCTCGGTGGGGATGGGAAGGGCTCAGCTTCCCCCCACTCTCCATGGCCAGAAGCAGGAAAAAGGACTAGCAGGGGGAGCAGGGAAAAGGTTGGATTTTCCAGGTGCCCTCGTTTCCCTGGGAGGGCCATTGGTATTCAGCCTGGCAGCCTGTCTAGACACCAGGCCTTGGAGAGGGATTGGCCAGCCCTGAGCTCGCTGCAGTGACACTGCTGTCACCATCAGTGCCACCAGGGACGGGCCTGCCCCTGCCTCTGGAATGCTCACACCCTTCAGGATTCCATCAGCTGCCAGCTGCTCTGGGACCCTGCTCTGTGCTGTGGCAGGAGTGGGATAAAACCTGGGCCCTGCACGGGGAAAGAGCCAGGGTTGTGCTGCTGCTGCTGCTGCACACACAAAGTTCAGGCTCTCCAGCCCTCACTCAGCTCCATGTCACCAAAAAGTGACTTTTCCTGCTTTTCCAGCCCTGTTTTTGTGCACAGGGAACACCAGGAAGGCGAATGTGTTGGGAGCTGAGCTGGGGCTGCCCCAGCAGGGAATGGGTTTGTCTGGAAGCACAGGCAGATACTGGGATCAGGGCTTGGGGCTGTGTCTCCTGGCAGGTTCTCCTCTCCCAACCCCACAGAGCCTTCAGGAGCTTCCCAGGTCCTGGCTGCTCCTCCCTTGGTCATCCCATCCTGTCCAGACCCTGGCAGGTTCTCCTCTCCCAACCCCACAGAGCCTTTAGGAACTTCCCAATGGAGCTTCCCAGGTTCTGGCTGCTCTTCCCTCAGCATCTCACCCTGTCCAGACAGGAAGGATGTGGATCTCCCTCTTCCCCAGGGCCAGGCTTGGAGAGGGATGGGGACCACAGGGTGGGTTTGGAGTCAGATCTGGATTTGCTTTCCCTCCTCCTCCTCACACTGCTGGAGAAGCAGATGTGGGAACATTTCCCAATGCTGGCATTCCCAGGGTTGGGAAGAAGGGTAACAGCATAAATGGCTGTGATTCTTTGTGTATTTTTGGCTGTCACCTGCCAGTCCCCTCCCTGCCCTGCCCCCAGAGCTGAGGATTCCAGCAGGAATGGTGCAGCCTCCCCTCCGGAGCGCCTGGCACCACGCCTGCTTTTCCATTTTTCCCCCGAATTCCCCCCACCTACCTCCTCAGCCGTGAGGCTAAATTTAGCCTCCCTTCTGCCACAACGTAATTACACAATTTGCTGCCTTATGCAATGCAGGAGTGCTCCTGGAGAGGACTTTGGGGTCGGTGCTGCTGTGGGGTGTTAACACGAAGCGTTCCCGCTATCGGATCCTTTATCTCCGTGTGAAAACTCGGGAGCGCTCTGCTGATGCACCTTGTGGTGCAGATATTATGGGAAGTGTGAGCCAGAGCCTCTTCCAGGGGAAACTGGGATTCAGGATTGGCTTTGCTGTTGCAAAAGCTGATCCTTTGTGAAGGGTGGGCGCTCCCTGCAGCGTCTGGGCTTTGTCAGTAGGAAAGTTCGGGATTTTAGTTTGGGTAAAACCAGCAGCTCCCTGATTTTTTTTTTTTTTTTGGGTATGTTTTTTCTTCCCAGCTCTCTCCTGTGGAGTTCCCAGAGCCCCGAGGAACGGGGTTGTGTTTGGGAAGGAGTACACGGTGGGCACCAAGGCCGTGTACCAGTGCAACCAGGGCTTCCAGCTGCAGCCGGGCGCCAAGCCCAGCGCCGAGTGCCTGCAGGAGGGAGTCTGGAGCAACGGGAACCAGCCCCCTCTGTGCGTGGGTGAGTGGGGATTTGGGCTGCCCTGCCAGCAGTGATGCCTTTGGGGCTACCTAAAAACAGAGGCCAGAGAGAATTAAGGGAATAAAAAGCAGCTCTGTTTATTGAAGGGCCTTCAGGGACATTTGGGGCAAAGTCCCTCAAGGGCTACATCCAAAAGTGGATGGTGGGTCACAGGTTTTCACACTTTTATAAATTTGGTCCATTTGCATATTGGGGTTAATTGTCCAATTACAGCTTCATATTATGAAGTCCCATCCTCCCAGATTGCTCTCCTCAATTCCCTGCTGTTTGCACTTTTTGGGCCTGAAGCTGCCACAGTGTCCTTACTTCTGGGGCTGGAAAAGGATTGTTCTATCTGACTGAACTGTGAGGAGAGCTTGCCAACACTCTCTGTGAAGTTCAGAGTTACATACTAATGCAGTACAGAGCCTGGAAAATACAAAAGCTAAACCAGAAGGCATCAGACCAACTCCCAGTGTCATTTTCTCTGTGCCCTTTGCAGCCGTGACGTGCCCCGACGTGGGCAGCATCGCGGTGGAGCACGGCCGCTGGCGCCTCACCTACGAGGTGCAGTACCACTACAACGCCCAGCTCATGCTCATCTGCGACCCTGGCTACTACTACACGGGCCAGAGGGTCATCCGCTGCCAGGCCAACGGCACCTGGAGCATCGGGGAGCCCGTGCCCACCTGCAAAAGTAAGAGCAGGGGGGCACCAGGGCTGGTTTTGTGTTTGGGGGCAGGAAATCCCAGCCCCGGGGGTTTCAGGGTGGTGCTGGTGGGTGACCGTGGGTAAGCAAGGAGATGGTGCCCTCTGGGTACAGGTTTGGTGCAGATTTTGGGAGGAAATCCATCCCTGTGAGGGCAGGGAGGGGCTGGGATGGATTTCCCAGGGAAGCTGTGGCTGCCCCATCCCTGGGAGTGTCCCAGGCCATGCTGGAGCAACCTGGGATAGGGGAAGATGTCCCTGCTGTGGGGTGGGACTTAATTACTCCTGGCAGCAGCTGAGGTGGAGCTGTGGAGCATGGTTTAGTCTTTTGGGCATTCGTGAGATGGTTTGGTGCAGATTTTGGGGATAAATCCTTCCCTGTGAGGGCAGGGAGGGGCTGGGATGGATTTCTCAGGGAATCTGTGGCTGCCCCATCCCTGGGAGTGTCCCAGGCCATGCTGGAGCAACCTGGGATAGTTGAATGTGTCCCCATTGTTGTGTGGGACTTCATTCCTCCCGGCAACATCTGAGGTGGAGACAGCAGAGCTGCTGGAAGGGAGCTGGGATGCAGGGAGACATCTGGATCTGACTCCTGGTTTAATCCCAGTACTTCTCTGGGATCTGAAGCCCTCCAGCTCAGCTGTTGCTGTGGGGTCCCAGCAGCCTCGCTGTCACAGCTGCTCTGAAGTCGGGGCTTTTAAGGAGGAAAAATAAAGAATTCTGCTGCCAAGCCTCAGCTCTCACACAACCACCAGGTTTACAAGGTTAACAGTGTCACCTGCAAATCAAACCCAACGGGGCACACCAGCAGCTCTCAGTTGTTCTGACACCACTGCTGTGCTTTGGATCTCTCCTTTTGTCAGAGGTGGAGGGTTTTTCTCTCCAAGTGCAGACAGAGACAGCAAAATCTCTCCTTCCCTGCTGCCTGCCTTTGTTTGTGGAGCTGTGACTGCTGGCATGGGTGACAGATGTACTTTTCCCCCCTGCCAGCTCTTCCTCTGGATCTGGGAGCAGGAGCTTGACCTCCTTTTGTTCCCTCAGCCTTATTGCCACCTAAATCCAAGTGACAGGATCTTGGCAGTGCCCCCAGGTCAGGAGCACCCAGCGGGAGCTCTGGAGGGTTTGCAGAGCTTGAAGGCAGAGAAAATGAAGATAAAATCAAGAGCTGGAGTTCTGAGGGGGAGTTGGGTTTGCAGGGCCTCCTGCATCCCACAAACCTAGCTGGCATCTGCAGATCTTGCCATTTCAGCTTGTGGGGGAAAGCTGGGTGTCGCTTTTAATTGGAAATTTTGTGCCATTCCAAGGTCAGGTTGGACAGAGCTTAGAGCCACCTGGCCTAGTGGGAGATGTCCCCCCTCATGGCCTTGCAGGTCCCCTCCAACCCACCCCATTCCATGATTCTGTGGCTTTTCTGGGAATCAGGCTTCCTGCTGCATCCAGCAATGGGTTAATGACAGAAAAATATTCCTGTGTGAGGAAATTCTGGTGTGAAAAAATCCTTTGGTTCCTTCCCAGCCTCTCTTTAGTGCTTCCCTCATGTCCTGAAGCATAAATATTAACAGCTCTTATTTTTGTCACCTCATCTAACATGGCTCTGGAATTATTACAATTCCTGGAATTATTTAATGAACTTCCCCGCTCCAGCAATAACTCCTGGTGCTGTGCCTGGATGCATTCCTCCAAAACCCATCCCTCCCAGCCTATTTTCTCACTGTCCTTTGGGATCTCTCCTAGTTATCTCCTGTGGGGACCTGCCCACCCCTCCCAACGGGAACAAGATCGGGACCCTCACCAGTTATGGGGCCACTGCCATTTTCTCCTGCAACACTGGCTACACTCTGGTGGGCTCCCGGGTCCGGGAGTGCATGGCCAACGGGCTCTGGAGCGGGGCTGAGGTCCGGTGTCTGGGTAGGTATCCCTTGGGAAACCCCTGCTGGCCCCCAGGGGCTGTGGGAGAGGCTCCTGGAGGCACCTCGGGAGGGAACAGGGATTTTAGGGGCTGATCAGAGGAGGAATCCACGCTGTGGGGTTTTAGGTGCATGTCAAAGGGAAGCAGGGTTTGATTCCTGCATCCTCGATAGGTGTGAGGTGTTGGGAGAGCTTTGGGATGGGGGTGTTCATTTAGGACAGCAGAGTCTTGAGTTACCAGCGTGGAGCTGGAAGTGGAGAGATTTGGGATGGATAGTGGGATGGAATTCTTCCCTATAAACAACAATTGCCCAGAGAAAAACTCAACACCCAGCACAAATAGACACACAGTTGAGGATATAAGCATCACAAAATCACCCCAGGACACTGCCCCAGCCCTGGAGGTGTCCAGGGAGAGGTTGGACATGATTTGGAGTGGCGGGGATGGTGGAAGGTGTCCCTGTGGACAATCCTCATGTTCCCTTCAGACCCAAACCAGTCTGGCTGTCTCAGAATCCCATCCATGCCCAGAGAGGCTGTGGCTGCCCCATCCTGCCCCATCCCTGGAGGTGTCCAGGGAGAGGTTGGGGTTTATTTGGAGTGGCGGGGATGGTGGAAGGTGTCCCT
>VXBQ01002381.1:790015-805853 GCA_013400175.1 Phainopepla nitens
TGGAAGGTGTCCCTGTGGACAATCCTCATGTTCCCTTCCACCCAACCCAGCCTGGCCTCTCCTCACCCCGAGGGGCGGGCGATGCCTTTCGGGGGCGCCTTTAGCGGCGTCACCGGGTGACTGCTGCCGTTGTCCCCTGTCCAGCCGGGCACTGCGGCGTGCCCAGCCCCATTGTGAACGGGCAGATCAACGGGGAGAACTACAACTACCGGGGCAGCGTGGTGTACCAGTGCCAGCCCGGCTTCCGCCTCATCGGCATGTCCGTGCGCATCTGCCAGCAGGACCACCGCTGGTCGGGGAAGACGCCTGTCTGTGTGCGTAAGTACTTGTTGTTGCAATGCACGTTTTTGTTTTGTATTTTGCGGTTCTGTGTTGGGTGGTTCGCTCCTATGTTCCCCCCGGGTTTTCCCCTGAAGTTGGTTTGTCTCTAAGTTGTGTCTTCCCCTTAGCTGTCCCTCCTGATATCCCCACCCTTTGTTCTGGCTCCTCCCCTGTCTGTTATTGTAACCCTACCCTGATTCCCGAAGCTTCCCTGCCAGTCTGGTCCTGAACCAGTCCCTGATTGTGACACCCATTGTCTGTCATTGTAACCCTACCCCTTGTTCCCGAACTTTCCCTGCCAATCTCATCCTGAACCAATCCCTAACCATAACACCTGCTGGGGATTCCCCTTATCTTCCATGCCCCCTTGGTCACTGTGGTCTCCCCCTTCCTCCCCCCTACCCCAACTGGCCCTAGAGTTATAACCAAATCCCCTCATTCCTCCCCCCAGAAATTCCCAATTGGTCACCTGTTTGTGTCCTCCCCCTGGTTTTTGGTCATGCTTAACCCCATGTGCAGGGATGCTCGGCGCTTCTCCTGCTGTGACCCTCCAAGTTTAATAAACCCACATTGCTGAAACCCTGCAGCAGGGGCCTCCTCCTTCTCCTTTATCCCATCCCTGATGCTGCTGAGAGACTCTGCGCTGCTGAGCAAGTGGCTCCAAAGGTTCTGCCTTCAGTGCTCCCCACACTGAGGCAGCTCCCCACACCTGGCACGGTGCTGGTGTGCCTCTCTGAGCTAGCCCAGGCTCCAGTGGCTGCATCACTTGTCGTTCCTTCAGCCCTGGGAGGGAAAATTCCAGCCAGGAGCGTGTGGAAGGGGCTGGGGAAGGGGCTGGGCAGAGCTCACACCCCCAAGGTGTGAGGTGGCCAAGCATGCACGTTCTGAGTGTTTTGCAGGATAATCCTTGGGTTTCTCCAAGAAAAGATCCTTTGTGGTGGAAAAATTCCACTGAATTTCTCCTTCCCAAGCCTAGCTGAAGGTGTGGGATCAGAGGAGAGGAGACTTTTTAGGAGCAGAGGGTGTTAAAGGCAGGCACAGCCCTACAGACACACCCTGGTGGTCACAGTCCTTGAGAGCCATGCTCTGTGTCCATGGAAAATCAGGATCTCTCCTCTGCTCCCCCTAAATCACCTTGTCCAACCTCCTCGTTTATCTTCCCAGGAAATAACCCAATTAACCAACTCCCTGCAGCTCTCAGGTGTTGATAAGTTGAAGCATCTTCTTATCAACGGGCAGCACAATCCATGGATTTCATATCATGGTGCTCCAGTTGTTTGTTCCCGTCTCTCCTGTCTGGTCTGGAGCTTTCTGTGCTGGGGCACAACAAGAACAAGATGGGAAGGAAGGAAGGAAGGAATGACCTGGCAGAATCCAGCCTGAAAACAAAAACTCAGGATTAACTTGGCAGAGTTAGCAGTGACTCCAAAATCTGGAGGGTGTCTGAGATCCTGCTGGAGATTTTTGGGAGAAGAATTGTTGGAGAGGGTGGAATTTACTCTCATACCCATGGCAGGGGCTGGAATGGGATGGGCTTTAAACTCCTTTCCATCCCAAACCATTCTGGAATTCTGAGTTACTTCACACATTAGGCCTTGGGGGTAACAGAGATTTGGGATTGTTGATCCAAGCTCTGGTGGGCTCTGCAATGAGGCACCTCAGGGCTTTATTGACCCCACTCAGGGCACAGCACCATTCCCTGTTCTGCTATTTCCCCTCCCAACCTGCTGCAGTCCCCTCTCTTTGATCCATGGAACTGTGGGAAACCTTTTTTTTTTTTTTTCAGGGACAGAATCCCTCTCATTTCCAAACATGTGTGATGATATCCTAAACCTGGCCCTGCTTCCTGCAGCACTCTATTCTCATTTATCCCAGCTTGGATGAGGAATAAATCCCCATGCTCCAGCCCAGCCTGGGCAGTCAGATTTGTTATGGATCTTTTGTGGGAATTTCATCTTCCCTTCAATCTCCTGGTGCTGGCAGCTGTCCAGGAAAACTGGATTGGTCCTGATGGACATTCTGTGTGAAAATGATCAATAAAGCTTTGTCCTCAGCTGTCCCAGGATTCCTTAGGCAGCCAAAAATCTCCTGCTGGCTCATCCTGAGTTTCCTTTTGTGCCGTGGAACTGGCTGGAATCAAAGGCTCTGCCAGCAGCGGGGCTGTGCCCTCCCTGTGTCACCTGCTGAGGTGACAGCAGAGTGTTCCAGCCACTTCCCAGAAGTATTTGGGATGCTGGAATTGCCTGTGCTTCCCTGGGAGTTGCCAGAGCTTTGGGTTTTGCGATCGATGTGGGCGTTTTTATGCTCTCCTACCACCAGAAATTCTTCCAGTGAATAACCCACTTCTTTTTCCAGAAGAGAATAAATCAAGTGACATTTCCATTTTGTGCTTGCAGCCATCACCTGTGGCCACCCTGGCAACCCCCCCAACGGCCTCACCCAGGGCTCCCAGTTCAACCTCAACGACGTGGCCAAATTCCAGTGCAACCCCGGCTTCCGCCTGGAGGGAGCTTCCCAATCCCAGTGCCTGGCCAACGGCCAGTGGAGCAGCACCCTGCCCTCCTGCCAAGGTCAGTCTGGGCCTTCCTCTGGGATTTCTCTGTGTTCCCAAGCCAGAAATCCCTGGAAACCACCCAGGGGATGCTGGAGATCCCAGGGCCGCTGTAAATCCCATGGATCAAACCTTGGGATTTTCTCACCTCGCTGCGTTCTCCAAGGTGTTGGAAGTGGGGGGAACACAAGGAAGTTTGGGATCAAACCCCCTGGAGCAGCTGTTCCTCCACCACCACAGCTTTGTGCAGAGCCCTCTTCCCTTTTTCCCGTGGGATCAGCACTCAGGTTCACTTCCCAAATCCCCTGCACTCCCTCCCTCTGCATTCCCCTAATCCAGGATCTCTGGCCATGCTGGATTATTGGTTGTTCCCTGCTGGATGATGGAAATCCCAGTTTGGGATCAGTTATTTCTGGCTGGATAATCTAAATCCCAATTTGGGGCTGGAGATCCAGCCTCTGCTGCTGGGTGAGAGCCTGCAGCATTGCCTGGACTCCCTTTTTTTCCCCTTTTCACAAGCAATTTTTCCACTCCCACCCTCAAAAATCTCGGGGAAAAAAACCCAAAAACTTAAATCACAGCACAAAATCTTCAATTCCCCACCCTTTTTCCTGCTTTTTTTTTTTTTTTCTTGGAAAATCCCACATTTTCTACCCCACCCTTTGCTTCCCGTTATTTTTTGGGTGTTGTTCTGTTGTTTGTTCGCAGTTGTGAACTGTTCTGACCCCGGGCACCTGGAAAACAGCGTCCGGCAAGTGCAGCCGAGCGGCCCCCACAGGTTCAGCTTCGGCACCACCGTGTCCTATCAGTGCATCCACGGATTTTATTTGTTGGGAACGCACGTCCTGACGTGCCAGGGCGATGGCACGTGGGACAGAGCCCTCCCCCAGTGCCTTTGTAAGTGGCCCCAACCCTCCCTGTCCAGTCCAAGCCGCTCATCCCAAGGAGTTTAGCAGGATTCAGGAGGGAAAATCCACACACTCCCCCCCAAAAATGCACGTGGGAATGATCCCGGTTGTTTCAGGAGCTTTCCAGGGAAGGGGGTTTGGGATTGAGGAGAGAAGGTGTTCTCTGTGTAGGGACAGCAGATCCTGATAGATTTGGGGGGTTCCAGGTGGAATCCCGATGGATTTGGGGTTTGAGGAAAGGGATCCTGCTGCAGGGGGTTCTCTGTGTAAGGACAGGTGGATCCCGATGGATTCTGGGGTGTTCCAGGTGGAATCCCGATGGATTTTGGGGTTTGAGGAAAGGGATCCTGCTGGATGGGGTTCTCTGTGTAAGGACAGGTGGATCCCAATGGATTTTGGGGTGTTCTGGGTGGATCTCGATGGATTTTGGGGTTGAGGACAGGATCCTGCTGGAGGGGGTTTTCTGTGTAAGGACAGGTGAAATCCCAGTGGATTTTGGGATTTGAGGAGAGGACCCAGCTGGGATGGTGCAGGTGGAGAGAGCAGGAGCAGCTCTGGAGCACAGGGAGGGTTCACCTGAGGGAGTGGAAACTCACCTGAGTGAGTGAGGGTACACTTGAGTGAGTGAGAACTCACCTGAGTGAATGAATCCCAGTCTTACACTGGGAATTCAGGATCCAAAGTGGATTTTAGCTGCCTCAGGCAGGAGCAGCCGCACCCCCAGCATGACCAGTTTATCCCTTTGGGCACTACACCAGCTGCAATCCCATTCCCAGAAATTCCAATTGGCTTGAGCTGTTCCAAAGTTGGGATTGTTCCTTTTGTTCTTTCCATGTCTATCCCTCCACACCAAATCCCACCAAGCAGTTTTGGGCACATTTTCCTTTCCTTTTGTCCTGTCCTCACCCCCTGCATGGATCCTGGGGAATTGGTGAGTGATGATCCACATTCCCACAGCCAGGAGGGAATTCTTGTTAAAGCCCTGATCCCAGGCTCCCTCAGCCCCCTTGAGTACAAGGGATCTCCTTCCTTAAAATGCTGGGATTTGAAGGATTTGTGGGCGTTTGGAAACCCAGGTCAGTTTTACCACTGATTCTGTGGATTCCTGGGGTTAAAAGTTTTTAAAAAAGGGAGATTTTCCCAGTTTTTATTTCCTGTGTGTTGAACTTCCCTGTGAGGGTGGGGAGGCCTTGGCACAGGTGCCCAGAGCCCTGGAAGTGTCCCCATCCCTGGAAGTGTCCAAGGCCAGGCTGGACAGGGCTTGGAGCAACCTGGGATGGGGAAAAGCATCCCTGCCCATGGAAAGGGTTGGAATGAACAGATGTTTCTGGAATTCTGGATGATTCTGGAATTCCCGGGGGCTGAAGCCGGTGCCTCTCTTGCAGTGGTGTCGTGTGGCCACCCCGGGTCCCCTCCCCACGCGCAGATCTCGGGGGACAAGCACACGGTGGGCTCCGTGGTCAGGTACAGCTGCCTGGGCAGGCGCACGCTGGTCGGCAACTCCACCCGGATGTGCCAGCTGGACGGGCGCTGGAGCGGCTCCCTGCCCCACTGCTCGGGTGAGGGACCTCGGGACGGGGCACTGTGGGGTCACCCAGCCGTGGTCACCCGTCCATGGTCACCCGTCCATGGTCACCCAGCCGTGGTCACCTGTCCATGGTCACCCAGCCGTGGTCACCTGTCCATGGTCACCCAGCCATGGTCACCCAGCCATGGTCACCTGTCCATGGTCCCCCCAGCCATGGTCCCCCCAGCCATGGTCCCCCCAGCCATGGTCATCCATCCATGGTCACCCCAGCCATGGTCACCCCAGCCATGGTCACCCCAGCCATTGTCACCCCAGCCATTGTCACCCCAGTCATGGTCACCTATCCATGGTCACTCAGCCATGGTTACCCACCCATCATCACCCACTCCTTTTGCCTTGAGGTGGCTCCTGGTGCCTTCCCTTCCCTTCCCTTCTCTGAACTTCCCTTCCCTTCTCTGAACTTCCCTTCCCTTCCCTGAACTTCCCTTCCCTGAACTTCCCTTCACTGAACTTCCCTTTCCTTCTCTGAACTTCCCAACCCTTCCCTTTTCCCCAGTCCATGGAATTCCTTCACTGAGGGGAGACATCCCTGGGACTGATGCTGGAGGCCCCACCTTGGGATTCAGGAATTGTGTGGGATTCAGGCTGTGTTTGCATCCAGCTCAAAACCAGGGTGGGGGGCTCCTGGAACCAGGGAGTGTTTCATCTGCAATTCCACTGCTCTGCTGGGGGTGGAGTTCCCGATGAGGGTGACAAGAGTGACTCTGGTGACTCTGTGCTCTCCGTGGGCAGGGGGCAGCCAGGGCGTGTGCGGCGATCCCGGGATCCCTTCCCACGGCATTGGGCTGGGGGACGCCTTCGGCGAGGGCAGCGTGGTGCGGTTCAGCTGCGAGCCCGGCTACAGCCTGCGGGGCTCCTCGGAGCGGATCTGCCACGCCAACGGCTCCTGGAGCGGCACGCAGCCGGAGTGCGAAGGTACCGGCTGTGCCACGGCCCCGAGCTGCCCCGCTGTCCCCAGAGGTGTTCTGGTGTCCCCAGGAATGCCCCAGTGTCCCCAGGACTGCCCCGCTGTCCCCAGGATTGCCCCATTGTCCCCAGAACTGCCTCGCTGTCCCCAGAGCTGCCCCGCTGTCCCCAGATGTGTTCTGGTGTCCCCGGAGCTGCCCTGGTGTCCCCAGAGGTGTTCTGGTATCCCTGAAGCTGCTCCAGTGTCCCCAGAGCTGCTCTGGTGTCCCCACAGCCATTCTGGTGTCCCCAGAGCTCCCTGGTGTCCCCAGGACTGCCCCAGTGTCCCCAGAGCTGTTCTGATGTCCCCAGTCCTGCCCCGGTGTCCCCAGAAGTGTTGTCCTGTCCCCAGAACTTGCCTTTCCTGAGGATAGGCAGTGCAGGAGGAAGCCCCTGGAGTTCTGGGGCTTGGTTTGTGATTTCTGGTTTATTTTAATTCCACCATTTCCCTTCCCAGTGATTTCCTGCGGGAACCCCGGCACGCCCAGCAACGCCAGGGTGATCTTCAACGACGGCCTGGTGTTCTCCAGCTCCATCATCTACCAGTGCAGGGAGGGTTATTATTCCACAGGGGTGCTGAGCAGGCACTGCACCGTCAACGGCACCTGGACTGGGACCAGCCCCGAGTGCACTGGTGAGCACTGGGAGGGAATCCTGGCACAGGGAGAGGGGAAGGAGGAGCTGCCAGGCCCAGCTGTGCCCACCTGATGCCTTTGGGGCTACCTAAAAACAGAGGCCAGATAAAATTAAGGGAATAAAAAGCAGTTCTGTTTATTGAAGGGCCTTCAGGGACATTTAGGGCAGACAAAGCCTCACAGGGGCTACACCCAAAATGGAGGACGGGTCACGGGTTTGCACATTTTTATAAATTTGGTCCATTTGCATATTGGGGGTTAATCTTCCAATTACAGCTTCAGGTAATGAAGGCATTTACCCCAAGTTTGCTCCCCCCAACTCACTTTTGTTTCCATCTCTCGGGGCCTGAGAGATGTCAAGGTCCTTGATTACCAGGCCTGGAGAGGAATTGTGTCTGACCAAAGTGGGAAAACAACAGCTAGCACTGTATGTGGAGTTTAGAGTTAAGCACTAAAAAATTGCAGGATTAAAAATAGATGAAAAAATAAAAAAGCTAAAATCCTAAGGCACCAACACAGGAGTGCCACCCTGAGAAACTCTGCTAAACCCGGCCTGGCACCAGCAGTGGCTCAGCCTGGGAATTCTGCCGGGACCTAATGGAAAAATCTTGCTCCAGGGTTGTCTTTTTCCAGCTGGATGGAGGGAGCTCTGGAATAATTTTGGGAGTGGATGTTGGCCAAGCTGGAGGGGCTGCTCTTGAGTGTGACCTTCCTGGGGCAGGGATGTGGGTGAGCTCAGGGACCCTCGGGAAGGGCCAGTGCTTCCTCGGGTGCAGGAATGGGGGTGGTGACAAAAGTGGGTTTACACCAGAGGCAGTAACTGGGCTGAGTGGGGAGTGCTGTGGGCAAACTGCTTTCCCTTCACCCAGGTTTGACCCGGGTTTGCTTTAATGTTTAATGAGCGTTAATCCAGCTCCCTGCAAGGCCTTAATGAGCCATTAAGCTCCAGTACATCCGCTGTGCTACAAACCTGCTCCACATTTAACTGGTTAAATCCTGTCTGGGAAAACACTCAGGACCATCACAGGCGTGGTTCCAGCTGCCAGAAATTCTCCTTTTTCTGTTTCTTGGCAGTGATCAACTGTGGAGACCCCGGCGTGCCGGCCAACGGGCTCAGGCTGGGCAGTGACTTCACCTACAACAAATCCGTGGTGTTCCAGTGCACTCCTGGCTTCATGATGGAGTCAGACAGGGCAGCTGCCCTCACCTGCACCAAAGACCGCACCTGGAACGGCACCAAACCTGTCTGCAAGGGTAGGAATCCTGGGAATGTTGGAGGAGACGAGTTTTGCCGGCCACCAAAGTTTCCCTGGAAGCCTGGCTGGGCGTTCCTCAGCTCCCTCATGATGCCTGGAAAGGCTGGAAACAGAGACTAGGTAGAACAAAAGGATAAAAAGGGATTTATTAAAAGGATCCAGCCTGGGCAGTGCAGGAACCCTGCTGGGCCTACACCCAAGTCAAACCCACAAATGGTCAAAAAATGGCCACTGGTCATGAGGGGAGATGTCATTTTATAGGTCACTTTCACACTTTTATAGGTTTTGGTCTATCAGCAGAATGGAATTAATTGTCCAATTCCAGCTTCAGGTGATGAAGCTCCATCCTCCTTGTTCCCTCTCTCCCTTCACTGTTGTTTCCATTCTTGGGCCTAAAATTTGTCCTTGGTCCCAAGCTAGAAAGGAATTGTTTTGTCTCCCTACCCTGTGAAGAGAGCTCACCAGCCTTTCATATGAAGCCCAGAACTATGCACTAAAACAGCACAGAATCCAAAAAATATAAAAGCTAAAACTTAAGGCATCACTCATTCCATCTAAAGTTTGTGGCATTTGTCAGGGAGCAGCAACACCTTGCCATCTTCAGGGCTATCAATCTGTGCCTGGGAGGGAGTTGCTCTTTTCCTTGTGCTAGAGAGGGAGCAAAGCCCAGGGAGTAAAGTGATTTTGCACAAAAACTCTGATCAAACTGGGATGAAATATCATGTTTTTCCAGCAGACGCTTTGCTGGCATCACCCAGAAACATCTGAAAAATGTTCCCTGCGAGTCTTTTCATTATTCTGAGATGGCTCCTGTGGTTCAGAGATAGAAAAAGGAAATAAGAAAGCAGTGGCTGGGCAGGCTGGATTTCTTTTGCTCACCCCCTAGCACAGATAAAATGTGTGGCAGCATCTTTGCATTCCTTTAAAAATCTGGAAAATTCACCTGTCACGGCGCTGATATAAACATAGGCCACATAAAAACTCTCAAATGCACTCCAGCTCCTTCAGAGGCTGTAAAGAGCAATTTTTCCTCTCCTTTTTCATTCTCTGCACTGAACAAATGCTGCAGGAATGATCCAAAATGTGGCCAAGAGTCTCATTTGGAGGCACAGGTTTAGCTCCTCTGAGCTGAAAAGCAGAGTGCTGCAAAAATGTCATCTCAAAACACCCCAGAGTGGGTGAAAACCTGACAGGTTGTGGCGTCAACTGCTCGTCTGAGCCTCAGCCAGGTTGTCCAAAATGTGCAAATCTTTGGGGAAATCTGGGATGAGTTTTCACGCCACGTCAGGGCAGATTTTTACCTTCAGCTGAGAACGAGCGTTGACTCCAAAATCGGATTTGTAGAGATGTTCAGGAAAAAATTCAACTCCCAGAGAGTGGTGGGGCACTGAACAGGCTCCCCAGGGAATGGGCACAGCCCCAAGATCTCAGAGAATATTTGGAAAATGTTCTCAGGGATGCACAGGGTGGGATTTTGGGGTGTCTGTGCAGGGCTAGGAGTTGGACTGGATGATCCTCATGGATCCCTTCCCACGGGGTATTTTATGATTTGGGATTTAACTCCAAACGTCAAAGGGTTTGACCCCACTTTGTGCCAATCCCGGGAGATGCTCTTGGAGAACAGGGGGTGACTTTGCTCCTGAGTGGAATTTGCTTGTTAATGGTAATAATTAACAACTGGAGAGACCTGACCCTGCTTTTCCCTTTCCCTTTTCCTGCAGCCATCACCTGCAGAGCTCCCCAGGCCATTCCCAACGGGAAGGTGGTGGGTTCAGATTTCAGCTGGGGCTCCAGTGTCAGCTACGCCTGCCTCGAGGGCTACCAGCTCTCCCTGCCTGCTGTGCTCACCTGTGAGGGCAACGGCTCCTGGAGCGGGGAGATCCCCCAGTGCTTCCGTGAGTAGGCAGCTTCCCCCTTTTCCACCAGGAATCAGCAGGAATTCTGCTTAAAATGAAGGTTTTTGGGGTTTTCCTGACATTTTTCCCAGGCCCCATGTCACTGGGTTGGCAGCTCCGGGTTCGGAGGGGTCTTGCTGTGCTCCTGCCCCGTTCCTGAATGAGGTTTTCCATCAGCTGGAAGGGGAATTTTTGGTGTTCTGGTGATGCTTCAGGAGCCTGGAGCCCAAAGTCTGGCTGCTCTCCCACCTCCCACATGCTTTGGTTTTCTTGGGAGCCTTGGTTTGGCACCTATAAGGCGGAGGCAGTGAACAGGGGGTCACTCCAGGGACACAGGTGGTCACTGCACCCCTGTGACAAGAGAGCTGAAGCCACATTTGGGGTGAATCCTGGCATTTTCCATTTTCCTGCCTACAAAACAGCCTCAAAACTGGATGTTTGCCCTCAGTGACCAAATCTTCTGCAATCAGGATTCCTGGAACTGCCAAAAAAATCCTTTGGCAAAGGATACCATGTTGCAGCAGAAGTTGGGAATGTTTCATGAAGGCTCTGTGGGTTTGATTCAACATAGAACACCAAAAAAAAGGGAATTAAAGGTCTCCTGATGCTAAAGGCAGCTCTGAGTTCCTTTTCCAGCTGCACAATATCCATTTTCATATTAAATCCCACAAACCCCTCACTGTTCCTCGCACCTTTCCCTGCATCTGGGATAATTAGTGGGCTTTCCGTGTGACACAGAGCCAAGGAACAAAGTGACACCGTGCAATTAGGGGAGAAGAAAGAGGGGGGGAAAAAGGCAAATCCGGGGGAGAAGGTGGAAGTTAATTAACAGCCGTTGACAAAAGGAGAGAATTACCAGGAATGTAGCCAGCACTGCCTTCTCCCACCACCGATTCCCGAGTTAATCCTGGAGCTGGATGGGCTGTGACATTCCTGGAGGCTCTGTGGCCATGTCCTTGTCCCTTTGCTGTTGCAGCCGTGTTCTGTGGGGACCCAGGGACCCCAGCCCAGGGCAGGAGGGAGGACAGAGGCTTCACCTACCGCTCGTCCGTGTCCTTCTCGTGCCTGGCCCCGCTGGTGCTCGTGGGGTCGGCGCGGAGGTTCTGCCAGTCCGACGGCACCTGGAGCGGGACCCAGCCCAGCTGCATCGGTGAGGGGGGCCCCTCTGGGGACAGCTGCAGGACTGGGGGGCTCATTTCACTGTCAGTCCCAATCCCGTGGGCCTTGGAGATCATGACAGCCCGTGGGAGCAGAGGGCAGGGAAGAGGATGGGATCACTGTGATCCTTGGATTTTGGGATGGCCCTTGGGAGCAGAGGGCAGGGAAGAGGATGGGATCACTGTGGTCCTTGGATTTTGGGATGGCCCTTGGGAGCAGAGGGCAGGGAAAAGCATGAGATGACTGTGATCCTTGGAGTTTGGGATGGCTTTTGGGAGCAGAGGGCAGGGAAGAGGATGGGATCACTGTGATCCTTGGATTTTGGGATGGCCCTTGGGAGCAGAGGGCAGAGAAGAGGATGAGATCACCATGGTACCTGGATTTTGGGATGGCCCTTGGGAGTAGAGAGCACAGTGTGGATGTGGGGAAGAGCTGTCGTGATCCACGGCAGGTTCTCAGTTTTTCTCCTGAGGGATGAAGTTCCTTCGTGCTGCAGCAGGCAGGGATTTAAGGAACAAGAAGATCCATGTGTTTTTCCTTGTCACCCTGTGTTGCTTGGGAGCCAAATCCCACCTGTATCCCAGAGGTGCAGCAGGATCCATGGAGGGATCCTGGAAGGGTCTGAGCTCCCATAAATCCCTGTCCCTGTTTTTAACAGATCCCAGCCTCACGACGTGTGCAGATCCTGGAGTGCCTCTTTTTGGGATGCAGAACAATTCCCAGGGGTACCAGGTATGGCCATGGGAGAGGGGCGTGCCACAAAACTGGCCCTGCTCAGTTCTGGGCCTGGATTCCTGTGTTCTCCCATGGATTCCTGTGTTCTCCCATGGATTCCTGTGTTCTCCCATGAGTTAATGCCTCCTGTCATGGATTCACATTTTATCCTGTGAATTCACATATCCTCCCATGGATTCATGTGTTGTCCCATGGGATTCATGTGTCCTCACATGGATTTTGTGTCTTCCCATAGAACTTGAGATCCCACATTTGATCTCTTCCCATGAATTGACTTGTTATCCCATGGATTCACATGTTCTCCCTTGGATTCATGTCTCCCCTCCTGCATTCATGTCTCCTCCCATGGATTCATGTGTCCTTCTTCCATAGATTCTTGTGTCTTTCCATGGATTCATGTGTCCTCCCATGGATTCATGCCTCCTCTCATGGATTAATGTCTTATCCCATGGATTCCTGTGTCCTCCCATGGATTCCTGTGTCCTCCCATGGATTCCTCTCTCCTCCTGGGAGCAGGGCACCCCAACGTGCTCTGTTAGCCCTCTGAATGTGTTTGCACAGCATTAATCAGCGGTGCATTGTATCTGAAATTACTTACAGTACTAATTAATAGTTGCTGCTATTCACATTAATTTCTGTTAATTTTCAGGCCAAGTCCTGCAGGTGCTTTTGCTAATCCCAGCTCTCATCCAGCAGGAAATCACTGGAATGGGGACAAAAAATCCCACAGTGACTCCCTGGCGGGGCTCCATTCCCACCCATTCCCTGCTGGGATAGTGGATCCTTCCATTTTCCTGCTAATTAGTTACCTTAATCTTGGGGTTTAATTAATTAATGTTAGGTTTAATTAATTTGGAGACCCCCTAAGTGGGATTTTTGCTCAGCTGGGAGCTTCCCTGGGGTAGTGGAGCTGCCCATGTGAGGGGTGAGGTGCTGACAAGGGAAGGGCCCCTTTGGAAGCGCATGGAATGAAGGCCTGGGAATCCCTGGGAAGCTGAGTGACTGTCTCCCGTTGGGACAGGTGGGAAGCATCCTGTTCTTCAGGTGCCAGAAGGGATATCTCCTGCAGGGCTCCACCACCAGGACCTGCCTGCCCAACCTGACCTGGAGCGGCGTCCAGCCCGACTGCGTCCGTGAGTCCTGGGGACACCACAGGGAGCTGGGGCCCTCATCCAGGCTCTGGAGGATGGATTCTTGGAGGGAATTTGTTGGATTTTAGGGAGAATTGGGGACTGCAAAGGCAGTTTTTAGTCTGCACCCACACCTGGCACTCAGTTCTGGGCTCAGAGGTGCTTTAGCATCCTTTGGTTTTGCCTTTTTACCTTAAAAATGGGGGTGGCCCATCCTGATTTTCAGCTCTTCAAGCTGGAACCAAGTTCAGCTTTAGCCAGGAAGAGAAACCCAGCACAGGAAGCTCCTCATTAATTCCTCCAACTGGGAAAAATCCAGGCTTAGCCCTGTGACGTGTGGAGTAGAAACTCTTCCAGGAGGTTTCTGTCCCTTGTTGATGTCATGGTGTCACTTTTCACCCTCCCCGTGCCCACCTGGGTGGTTTCTCTCACCTGTTTTCCCTGTCCCCTCCAGCCCACCACTGCAGGCAGCCCGAGACCCCATCCCATGCCAACGTGGGTGCTCTGGACCTGCCCTCCCTGGGCTACACCTTGATCTACTCCTGCCAGAGCGGCTTCTACCTCACCGGGGGCTCCGAGCACCGCACCTGCAAAGCCGACGGCAGCTGGACAGGGAAACCCCCCATCTGCCTGGGTGAGGGGCTGGGAGGACCAGCTGGGCTCTGAGACCCTCCCCAGGCTCTCAGGTTGTAAAGATCCTGGGCCTTGAGGTCCTTCAAAGGTGGTTTTCACCCTGCAGATAAACCCAAGATTCAGTTCTGGGGTCAGAACTCCAAGGAAGGAGGGAGGTGTTTTCAGCTGTGACTTTTTTCCCTTAAAAGTTGTGGGATGGCCCAGCTGATTTTCAGTTGGTGGGAGGGTCTCCATCATTGGTGTCCACAGCAGAATCCCAGAATTAGGTTGGGAAAGATCATCAAGTCCAACCTGTGACCCAACACTCAAGTGCCACCTCCAGTCTTTCCTTAAAGAGTCACCTGGGGATCTTCTGGGGAGTTTTTTGGTTCTAGAAGCACCTGTACAGGACAAAAATAGTTTTATCTCCCCCACATTTTACCTGCCACAGATGAGGAGCATGTTCTGATCCATTGAAATGGAGCCTTGTGGCTCTCCTGGAGCAGGGTCACTCTGGACACTTGGGATTGGAGCAGAGGGAAAGGCAGGACAGGCTGGGGACAGTGGCTGAAAGGCAGAGAAGGACCTGGGGGGTGCTGAGGGACAGCAGCTGGACATGAGCCAGGTGTGCCCACATGGCCAGTGGCACCTGGCCTGGATCAGGGATGGACCAGCAGGAGCAGGGAAGGGATTGTCCCCTGTCCTGGTGAGGGACACCTTGAGTGCTGTGTCCAGTTCCGGGCTCCTCCGTTTGGGACCTGGAGGGGCTGGAGCGAGTCCAGGGCAGGGAATGAAGCTGGGGAAGGGAATGGAGCTCCAGGAGAGGCTGAGGGAGCTGGGGAAGGGGCTCAGCGTGGAGAAAAGGGGGATCAGGGGGGACCTTGTGGCTCTGCACAACTCCCTGCCAGGAGGGGACAGCCGGGGGGGTACCGGGCTCTGCTCCCAGGGAACAGAGACAGGAGGAGAGGGAATGGCCTCAGGCTGGGCCAGGGGAGTTTGGAGTTGGATTTTAGGGAAAATTTCCCCATGGAAAGGGTGGCCAGGCCTTGGCAGGGGCTGCCCAGAGAGGTTTGGAGTGCCCAGGGAAGGCCTGGACGTGGCACTCAGTGCTCTGGGCCAGGTGACAAAGTGGGCACAGCTTGGACTTCGTGACCTTGGAAGGCTTTTCCAGCCTCAGGAATTGTGGCCTGGACACTGCTAGACCCCACAACACTCACCAGACCCCACAACGCTCACCAGACCCCACAACGCTCACCAGACCCCACAACGCTCACCAGACCCCACAGTGTTCACCAGACCCCACAGTGTTCACCAGACCCCACAACGCTCACCAGACCCCACAACATTCACCAGACCCCACAGTGCTCACCAGGCCCCACAACACTCACCAGACCCCACAACACTCACCAGGCCCCACAGTGCTCACCAGACCCCACAACACTCACCAGACCCCACAACATTCACCTGGTCCCACAGTGCTCACCAGACCCCACAACGCTCACCAGACCCCACAACACTCACGTGGCCCCACTGTTCACCAGCTGTGCTCTGTCCCTGTCACAGCCGATGTCCGTCCCAGCGGGAGGCCCGTGGGCACCGCGCGGGAGCCGCCGCTCGCCAAGGCCTCAGGTGAGGGTCCTGGGGGGCTCATCCCCCCTGGGGGGCTCGCCCTCATCCCTGCCACCCCTGGAGCTCATCAAATCCACCCTCCTGGAGGCCTTGGAATCCAGGAATCACTCTGGAAGCTGCCACGTGCCCCATCCCATTCCCTGGAGAACAGCCAGGATCCTCACAGGAGCTGGACATCAGCACCCACTGCCCTCCCCGGAGCATTCCAGCCCTTCCAGCATTTTGTACATTTGACCTTTTTTATTTTAACTTTTCCTAATAAATTATTTTGGGGGGCTGGTTCATTTTTAAAATTTTCCTCGCATTTTTGGTTCATTTTTGGTCGCAACAGCCAAATTAAAATCACTGCTTTTGGCTTTTTCCCAAATATGGTGACAGCACAGAGCGGGTGGGATTTAATATATTATTATATTTAAAATAATAATAAATATATTATTATGTTTAATATATTATTATTATATTTAATTTATTATTA
>VXBQ01002381.1:809394-820241 GCA_013400175.1 Phainopepla nitens
AGTTGGAAGGGTTCTTGTGGGATGGTGGAATGTGGGGAATTGGAAGGGTTCTTGTGGGATAGTGGAATGTGGGGAGTTGGAAGGGTTCTTGTGGGATAGTGGAATGTGGGGAGTTGGAAGGGTTCTTGTGGGATAGTGGAATGTGGGGAGTTGGAAGGGTTCTTGTGGGATAGTGGAATGTGGGGAGTTGGAAGGGTTCTTGTGGGATAGTGGAATGTGGGGAGTTGGAAGGGTTCTCGTGGAGTTGAAAGGTTTTTCTCATGGGATCATGGAACTTGTGGGGTTGGAAGGGTTCTTGTGGGATTATGGAACACATGGAGTTGGAAGAGTTTCTCGTGGGATCATGGAATGCAGGGAGTTGGAAGGGTTCTCATGGGATCATGGAACACGTGGGGTTGGAAGGGTTCTCATGGGATAGTGGAATGTGAGGAGTTGGAAGGGTTCTCCTGGAGTTGAAAGGTTTTTCTCATGGGATTGTGGAATGCATGGAGTTGGAAGGGTTCTCGTGGGATTGGAAGGGTTCTCGTGGAGTTGAAAGGTTTTTCTCATGGGATCATGGAACTTGTGGGGTTGGAAGGGTTCTTGTGGGATTATGGAACACGTGGAGTTGGAAGAGTTTCTCGTGGGATCATGGAATGCAGGGAGTTGGAAGGGTTCTCGTGGAGTTGGAGGGGTTCTCTTGGAGTTGGAGGGGTTCTCATGGGATCATGGAATGCGGGGAGTTGGAAGGGTTCTTGTGGAACGTGTGGAATTAGAAGGGTGCTCATGGGATCATGGAACACGTGGAGTTGCAGGGTTCTTGTGGGATTGTGGAACACGTGGAGTTGGAAGGGTTCTTGTGGAGTTGTGCAATGCATGGAGTTGGAGGGGTTCTCATGGGATCGTGGAACACAAGGAGTTGGAAGGGTTCTTGTGGGATCATGGATTGCATTGAGTTGGAAGGGTTCTCATGGAGTGGGAAGGGTTCTTGTGGGTTTGGAAAGGTTCTTGTGGGATGGTGGAACACATGGGCTTGGAAGGGTGGAGAGGAGTCATTCCCTGGATGACTCCAGGCAGGGAATTTTGCACAGGGATCTGGAATTTACAAGTTTCAGGTAATCAGAAGTTCACCCTGGACTGTAGAGCCCTTCCATCTGGAATACTGCAGTTTTGGGATGACAAAGCTCCGTTCCCAGAATTTCCACGTGTCACAACCAACTCCTTGCTTTCCCAGATTCCCGGGGTCGGTGTCCAGTGGATGATTGTCCCACCTGTCCATCCATCCATCCCCTCCCCACCTCCCTGGAATTCCCGAGGGGCTGCTGGATCCACCTCCTCCACCCTGCTGGATCTCCAAGCCAAAGGTTCTGCTCCGAGACCTCGGGAGGGCCTGGTGCTGGGAAGGCTGCTCCTGGGAGGAGCTTCCCAAACTTTGGGAAGAGCTTGGGCAACAAAGAGGTTGTGCACAAGGTGCTGAATTCAAGGAAAACACCTGGATGGGACAGGATGAGGATTTGTGTGTCTGGGTTTGGGGTTCTGGGTTGTTTTTTTGGCTATTTTCTATCCCAGGGCTTGAGCAGAGGAAGAGTTTTCAAATGGGGCCTTTCCAAGCAAAACTTGGGAAGCTTTTCCCCTCCTCGCTGTGTTCTGTACTCCTTTGGGCATTCCTGACTGGATTTATGGAAAACACCTGGATGGGACAGGATGAGGATTTGGGGTTGCTGTATTTGGGTTTCTAGGCTATTTTTTGGTTATTTTCTACCCCAGGGCTTGAGCAGAGGAAGGGATTTCAAATGGGAGATTTCCAAACCTTGGGAAGCTTTTCCCCTCCTCCCTGTGTTCTGTTCTCCTTTGGGCATTCCTGACTGGATTTATGGAAAACACCTGGATGGGACAGGATGAGGATTTGGGGTTGCTGTATTTGGGTTTCTAGGCTATTTTTTGGTTATTTTCTACCCCAGGGCTTGAGCAGAGGAAGGGATTTCAAATGGGAGATTTCCAAACCTTGGGAAGCTTTTCCCCTCCTCCCTGTGTTCTGTTCTCCTTTGGGCATTCCTGACTGGATTTATGGAAAACACCTGGATGGGACAGGATGAGGATTTGGATTTTATTGTATTTGGGTTTCTGGGTCATTTCTTTGTTGTTTTTTTTACCCCATGAAGAGTTTTCAAAAGGAAACTTCCCAAAGCTTTTCCCCTCTTCCCTGTGATTCATTTTCCTTTGGGTATTCCTGGCTGGATTTATGGAAATCCCCTGGATCCAGGACAAGGATTTGTTTTCCTGTATTTGGGTTTCTGGGTTATTTTTTCATTGGATTTTCTACTCCAGGAAGAGTTTTCCAAATGGGACCTTCCCAAAATTTGGGAAAAACTTCCCAAAGCTTTTCCTCTCTTCCTCGTGTCAGGAAAATCTTCCCTGATTTTCCTTTGGGCATTCCTTGCTGGGTTTTTCCTGCCCCAGGTTCCCCCTGATTTGAGCTGGGCCCAAATCCCTGATCAGGAATTCCAGAAGGGACAGGGATACCCAAAGGGACAAAAATCCTCTCTGAAAAGAACTCAACAAACACTAATTCCCCCAAAAGCTTCCCAAATCCTTTGCCCTTTCCAGACTGACCCTCCAAAGGGCAATGCAGGAGGAATTTTAATTCTCATCCCGAGCTGCACCAAGGTTTCCTGGGATTTTGTGGGAGCAGAGAAGGCAGCCTGACATTTCCCTCCTCTGGATCCTTGTCCTCTAGAGTTTGCTTGGAGTCACTTTTTTTTAGGATCAGGGGAGGCAGAAGTGCCATTCCCAGGTCGCTGAGTCCAGGATGCTCCAAGGAAAATGAGGATGAACCCTTTGGAATGGGGGTTTCCATCCATGCTCCCACTCCAGCAGGGATTTTCTCCTCCCTGAAGCTCTGCCTGCTGAAAACCGTGGGATAATTTGGGAATTTTGGTTGGTTTATCTTTGATTTTCTGGGTGTAAATACATCGACATTTTATTTTTGTAACTCCTGGCTCTCCTTCAGCTCTCCCACTGGGAGCAGAATGCCCCGCCTGCCAAAAACTGCCACCAAAAATGCCACATCTGCTCCCAGAAATGCCACTTCTGCTCCCAAAAATGCCATTTCTGCTCCCAAAAATGCCACCAGGGTGCCCTGGTTTCTCCCTGGGAAATGGGAGCCGGAGGCCGAGCCCTGATCCAGCGTGGGCAGGAGTCAGGGAAATGTTCCCACCTGCATTTGGTGTGCTCCCCTCTGGAGAGGATTCCAGGGTGGGATTCCATGGGCAGGTGGATTGGGATGGTGTCTGTCTGTCTGTCTGTCCTTCCCAGCTCGTGGGACACAAATCCCAGCAGGAAATATTCCAATATTCCCCTTTTCCCTTGGCCCCTCTCCATCATTCCACCCTGGAACAAGGCTGGGATAACCCCTGGGAATCCTTGGATCCCAGCTTGCTCCAGCTGGGCTCTCCTGGCCCATCGCTGGGCTTTTCCAAGCTCAGTTATCCCAAAAAACCCCAGAGCCCATCCCAAACCCCTGCTCTGTGCCCCAAAACTCCAGCAATCCTTGGGAGCAGAGCTTGGATCCTTCCAGCTTCCAGGGAATCCTCTCCTGATTGGCTTCCCACCCCTGGCTCCCACTCAGTCCATGGAAAAACCAGGAGAAAAGCTCATTCCATGGAAAAACCAGGAGAAACTCATGCCCAGGAGTGCAAAACAAACCCCAAATATTTCAAACCTCCCAGGCAGGGAGAAAGGGGAGCTCGACTTCAATAGAATTTCCTGCTTTGGATCCAAATTCAATTCCAATTCCAAGGGAATTCCCTTTTCCTGCTGTTGCCCAGGGAGCCAAAAAAGTGGAAAAAAAGGTTTATCCTTTTTTTTTTTTTTTTTGCAAGCTGGCTGGGATCTGCTCCATGCCATTCTCCATCCTTGTGCCCAGAGGACTTGCATATGGTAAAAAAAAAAAATCTGGAAAAAAGGGAAAAAAATGAAAATAAAAGGGAAAAAATAAAAAAAAAGGAAAAAAATGAAGGAAAAAAAGGGAAAAAATGAGAAAAAATATTAAAAAAAAACACAAAAAAAGCTCAAATCCCTCTTTTGTACAGAGATATATTTTTATTAATTAAAAGTTTGTACAGCTAAAAAAATAAATAAAAAAAACCAAAATGTAATTTTTTTTTCATTATCGTAGGGAAAAACAAACAAACAAAAAGTAGTGGGGAAAAAAAAATCAGCTTTTTTTTGTAAATGTAATAAAGTGTATAAATGGTTTCCATAAAAATGTACATATGGAATCTCTCCATGCCCCTGGCTTGTCTGCAGAATTCCCAGTTAATTTATCTGTCTCTGTATATGAGGCTTTTCCGTGTGTTCCCGGCGTTCCCTGCGGAATTTCAAAGCTATTTTCGATTTTGGACTTCCGAATAATAAAAAAATCTCGATTTTTGCATTGCTTTTTCTTACAGACCCCTGGTGCTTTTTTTTTAATCGCCTTTTTTTTTCCTTCCTTTATTTTTGCTTTTTTGTGTGTGTGTGTGAATTCCAAAAGGTTTATCCCAGGATTTTCTGGATGTGCACACACCACTCGTGCAGGGCTGGAGATTCCCGACTTTTCCAGCTGCTGGGAATTTTCTGTGTCGAGTAACTGCTGCATTTGGGTTTCAGGGAGGGGGGAAATTCAGGAAAATTGGATGGATGTGGATGGACGGATTCGGTTTTTCCAGCGGGATTTTATCAGGGATATCCCACGGGAAGGGAGGACGGGATCCCTCCCGCTTCCCAACCCCCGCATTCCTGCTCCAGGAGCCCCAGTTTGCCTTAATGAGGTTTTAATTAGGAGCCCAACGCCTCCTCTGCTCGGTGATTGGCAGGAATTACCTCGGGATCGAGGAAATTTGGGATGAAAAACGCCCTGGCGGGGGCTTTGATGTCCCGAGGTTGCTCCCTTGTGGGTTTGATGCTCTCCCTTTCCTTTTATTTGGCTTTTCCCGCTCCCAGACCCTTTATCCTCGGGTTTATTCCCTCCTTGGCTCGGTTTATCCGAAATAAAAGGCGGCGGGAGGGAGCTTAGGGTTTTTTGGGATGTTGAGTGTGACCAATTCCCGGCAGGACAAGCCTGGGGGATTTTGGGGCAGGATCCTGTTGGATCCCCGATGGATTCTGAGGGGGGAAGAGGATCAAAAGCTGGGGCTGCCCCATCCCTGGAAGTGTCCAGGCCTGTCCCTGCCCGTGGGATTGGGTGGACTGGGATGATCCTTAAGGCTCCTTCCAACCAAAACCATTCCAGGAGTCTTCCTGCTTCCAATTCCCAAGCTTTCCCTCTGTATTTGAGGTTTAATCCCTGGCCCAGGCTCAGCATTGGGGTGTTCTTGAGGAGACATTTCCTCATTTCCCAAGCATTTTGTCACCAACACGTTCCAGCCCTGGAATCTCCTCCAAAACAGGGATTAAGTGTTTTTTTTCCAAAGCTCTCCCGTCTCCCAATCCCTCTGCCCGCATTCCCTGGGAGGAAAAAATCCCTAAAATCCCCCCCGGCTCCTCTGGGCTCTTCCAGCGGCTGCTGATGGAGGGAGAGAAGCAGGAAATGGGGAGAGGAGAGCTGGAGCTGCCACTGGGAATCTTTTGTGGGTAAAAAACGAGGAGAGACCAACGCCAGGAATCTTCTGAGGGGAAAAAATCAGGAAGAGAGCAGCGGGGAAACGGGGAGAGCGAGCTGGAGGAGCTGGAGCTGCCACTGGGCATCTTTTGGGGAAAAAAACAGGGGGAGACCAACGCTGGGAATCTTCTGAGGGAAAAAAACAAGGAGAGACCAACGGGGCAGGAGCTGGAGCTTCCACCGGGCATTTTGGGGTGAATAAAACCGGGAAGAGAAGCTGAAAGGAGCTGGAGCATCCACTGGGAATCTTATGGGGGAAAGAAACAGGGAAACTGGGAGAGCTGGGGATTCCACCCTGCGTTTTTGGGAGGGGGAAAAACGGGGAAGAGACCAACACTGGGAATCTTCTGAGGGGAAAAAAAAACAGGGAGAGACCAGCGGGGCAGGAGCTGGAGCTTCCACCGGGAAAATAATCCAGGGAGGGAGCAGCAGGACAGGAGCTGGAGCATCCACCGGGCATTTTGAGGGGAATAAAACCGGGAAGAGCAGCTGGGAGAGCTGGCAGGAGGAAGCAGAGGGCTCTGGATAATTCTGCATCAATAATTAGTCTCAGCTCGGTCCAGGCAGCCGCGGTTCGACTCCTTAATGAGGCTTCTCACTCATTAACACCTCATTAATTCCGCGGCCAAGGCGCTTTTAGGGCCGTTTAAAAGGGTCCCGGAATTCCCACAGCCCATGGGAGCCAGGACAGCCTCGGGATGGGAGAGGAGGATGTGGAGCTCAGCTCATCCAGGGTTTTTGTTCCCGGCTGGAAGCTCCAGGTGAGAAAATTCCGCGGTCTCATCAATGCTGGAGCTGCAGAAAATCCCACAAAAAGCCCTTTTTGACATTCCCGAGTCTCCAGAGCCACAGGAAGGACACCTGAGGGCTTCTCCAGGAGCATCCCATGGGATTCCTCGGCGGAATTCGTGCCCTGATGCCAGGAGCTGGCTCATTAATATTAAAAAAAAAAAAAAAGTTCGAGAGGGGTTTTTTTTTAATTATGTTTTTTTTCTTTCAAAATGAATCCCCCGAGCTCAANAGCTGGCTCATTAATATTAAAAAAAAAAAAAAAGTTCGAGAGGTGTTTTTTTTTAATTATGTTTTTCTTCTTTCAAAATGAATCCCCCGAGCTCAAATTCCTTCCCCAAACAGCCATCTGCCTGCCTGCAATATTCCAAGCTCCAGTAAAAACAAGTGGAAAACTCCCCGTGAGGAGAGCAGAAGTGCGGGAGGGATGGAAAAGACAGTATTGGTACCTTCTCCCACCGGGGATATATAAATTAAATTATAAATTAAATATCTCCTTAATTAAATGTCACTTCAAAGATCACTTTCATTCAGCCTAAGGACGGAGGGATAAGGGGGTGTCTGGCCGCATCCAGGAATTATTGCTCCATTTTTTGCCGATTCCAGGAGGTTGTGGAACAAATCGCTGGGAAGCCTTGGAAATCCTTCCCCTCTCCGGCAATCCTTGGCCTCGCTCCCATTAACTGATTAAATTCCGCTTCCAAACTGGAGGGGCGTGGTGGGATCTTCCCATGGGAATTCAGGGAGGTGAAGTGGGAGACGGCACCGAGGGGAGCTCTGTGCTCCTTTTCCCTCTTCTCCTTTACCCTTTTTTCCCACCCCTTTCTCCTTCTTTTTTCCTTTTCTCCTTTTTTCCCTTTCCCCTTTCTTTCCTTTTCTTTCCTTCCCTCACGAAGCAATTCCCAGGTTTTTCAGCAGGGAGCACACGGCTCATCAGCAGAACCGAGCCGCTGGGATTGTAACTATCGATTTTTTTTTTTTTTCTTCCCTGCTTCCGCCACTTCTCAGCGCCTGGAAAACATCGCTGGAGCAAACGCTGAGAGCTTTGGGATCGCAGGCGCTGTCCTGGCGTGTTCCTTCGGAAATCTGCCAGGAAATCTGGCCAAAAAATGGGAAGAAACGGTTTAAAATCCATGTTCAGATGCAAAAAAGAGCTCAGGGCCATGCTCAGGGTGAGGCTGATGGAGCTGCTTGAACCTGGAATAGCTCTGACCTGGAATTCCTGGATGCAGGGTCTGGGACAGCCTGCCACAATCAGCACAATTCCCAATTCTTTTTGGGAATACACGCCGTGTCCCCCCCGGGGGGCCAAACCCCTTGGAAATGGACACAAATCCATGGATTAACTGCACCATTCCCACCTGCCAGGACCTGGAGCACCTGGATGTGGCAGCTCCATCCCAGCTCTGACCTTCCCAGTCCTGCTGGAAGCAGCTCCCGCTGCTGGCACTGCCACCCCGAAAGGTTCTGGCTCCAAAAATCCACTCCCTGCTGGATTTGGGGTTTTTTCCTGGATCTGGGATTTTTTTCCCCACCTCTCCTCAGTGGTGCCTGCCTGGAACACCGTGAATGAGGAGGTTTCAAGCAGGGATTGCAGGAATCCCTGCATCCCAAACCAGCAGGATGGGAAAACCATGATCCACACAGGATTCCCAAGAACAACCTGTGGCTGCCAAATCCCTGGGAGCGTCCAAGGCCAGGATGGAAAAACCTGGGGTGGTGGAAGGTGGCAGGGTGATCCCGAAGCTCCCTTCCATCCCAAACCCCTCTGGAATTCTGTGATTCCAGCGATGCTGCTCCAGAGGAACGGTTTTGGGGCAGGATGGTGCTGCCAAGCCGGGCTGGGCTGAGCTCCTTTGGAAAAACCCTTGGAAAACAGATGGGAACAAAACAGTGTTGGCAGCAGAGAGAGGTTTAAGGATCTCACATCCCAAATTTTGGCAGCCCCGAGAGGTGACCAGAGCAGGGACAGCTGCCAGGATTTGAGGGCAAGGCAGGGAAAATGACAACAGGAATTTTGGGGATCGGGTTCTTGGGAATTCCTTGGAAGTGCTGGGGCTGAGCCCCCCCAGCCTCTGCCAAGGCCCGGGGGTTAATTAACACCACAACAAACCCTCATTAAGAGGCCTAATTAATATTATTTCATTTACAGACAGGAGGCAGCTGTTCCCTGCTTCCCATGCAGGGAGTTGTGCCAGGAATTTTGCTGCAGGGATACCTGGGATGGGGATCTGGGGCCGGAGGGAGAGGATCCAACATTCCAGGGATTTCCCAGCCCTCATCCCATCAGCAGCACCCTTGTCCATGGGCTCCGTGGGAGGAGGATGTGGGAAGGTTGGATTTGGAGATCTCGGAGGTCTTTTCCAGCCGTGTCAATTCCATGATTCCCGCGCTTTCCATCCCTGTTTTCTGCCTGGGTGCCACCCCCCTGTGTGACGCCGCTGTCCCCTCTGTCCCCTGCTGTCACTGCCCGGCCAATCCTGCCCTCCCCCACCTCTAATTCGGGCTCTCACCGAATTAAACTCGAGATTTCCCGGCCTTGTTCCCGCAGCCAATTCCATGGAAATGGAGGGAAGTTGATTCCCTGTCACTCCCCATTCCCTTTCCTCGCTCTGCAGGAATCTTGGAGCTGTTTTGGGCAGAGCATCCAAATTTTGCCCTTTTTTTTTTTTTTCCTGGAGAAGCAAGATCAGCTTCCTGAACTTTGGGCATCCTGCCTGTGGGGCTGGGAGAAAATTCCCGGTGTTTTGATGGAGTTTGGGGTTAATATATCCCAGCTCCTACAACATTCCAGCAGAACAAACCACTTTACAAATAAATCCCTCTTTGTAGGAGGCAAAAAAAAAAAAATCCCATCAAACAATAATCCAAGAATAAAAATCAGGAATTTTATGGCACCTCCAATAACGAGTTCTGTCCTCAGCTGCTCATTTACGTATTTAGGCCCTTGTTTAATATTCTAATTAGCGGTTAATCAGCTATCGAGAGAGAACAAACGGTGATTAGCTCATCTTCACCTCCTCCAGGTGATTCGGGCTCATCAATGCAGCAGCTCCGGGAAAATTTTCGGATATTCCTGAATTATTCATGGCTACGGGAATGGCAGCAGGATTTCAGGATGGTCCCAGGGGGTGACCGTGGGTGACCGAGGGGGACACGGTGCCTTTGGGAGAAGGTGTTTTGGATGGGATGTTGGGGAACAAATCCCTCCCTGGGAGGGTGGGAAGGGGGAAAAGGGATTTAATTCCCAGGGAAGTTGTGGCTGCAGCATTCCTGGAAGCGTCCAAGGCCAGCTTGGAACAATCTGGGATAGTGGAAGGTGCCCCTGCCCATTGAATTTCATTTTTCCAGGCTATCGTTTACCCCGATTCTTCCTTTTTTTCCCCACAGCTTTCCGAGGAGCTGAGAAGGAAAGGAAAGCTCCTGCGGGAAGTCTCGGGTCTGGAGGAGGAATTGGTGCAGTCCCGAAGAGATTCCTTGATTCCTTTTCCCCTTTTTTTTCCCCTTTTTTTTTTCCTTTCCCATCCCATCAAAGGCAGGCAGGACTCCGGTCTCTCCCCCTCCGTATTCCCGGGAATTTTGTGGCTGCAGGAGCAGATTCTCAAAGCCCTTGGAATAATTTGGGAAGATTCCACCTGGTTTTGCTTGGAAAAGAAGCCCAGCCTGGCCGCGGTTTGGATGTCTGGGGTCTGGGATCAGCTGAGGTGACAAGGACCGGGCTGGCTCCCAGGAGAATCCATGAGGCACGAGCAGGTGGGAGAGAGAGAGAAGCAGGAGCTCCAGACAGCTGCTTCCCGGAATTTTAATTAATTCCCGATGTTTTTAATCTTGCCAGACGCCGGCTTTGCCAGGCTCTGGATTCCCGGCTCCTCCCGGGATGGGGCGGGAAGGTCAAAGCCGCCCCTGGCCTCCCTCGCCGCTGCCCTCAGCGCTTTGGGGGAAGCTGCTGTGAAGAACAAAGTTCGCTCCCCTGGTAAAATGTAAGAAGTTGAATAAAAAGACAGTGGGACACAGAAATAAAGCAAAGGAGCACGCGCTGACTCAGCGAACACTTCTTAAAATGCGTCGGTGTGTTGGATATTCATAAACCCTCATGTGTTATTCAAAAACATTCTTTTGGTTCCCCCTACCCCACCTGCATCACTTCATCATTGTAAATTTTGTTTTCTTTATTTCTGTTATTCCTCTTCTTGGCTCGTTGGTGATCAGGGTGATCCACCCCTGAGCTCCCGGTGTTTTTCATCCTGTCTAGGTAGGATGATCCAAGAATGCAAGGAATTTTCTTGTTTTCTCTTACCATTCCTTGAGTGGGTTATATGAACAAAAAGCCCCTTGTCCCTTCTTTTTTTAACATTACCATTTTATCCAACATTACATATATATAATTTTATTTTTTGATTTATAAAAATATTATTTCTATTTAATTATTAAATTAATT
>VXBQ01002381.1:825856-839560 GCA_013400175.1 Phainopepla nitens
ATGGGATGGCCTCCACAGGGTCCATGGGATGGGACCCAGGGGGTGGGACCCATGGGATGGGATCCATGGGATGGCCTCCACAGGGTCCATGGGTTGGGATCCATGGGATGGGACCCAGGGGATCCATGGGATGGGATCCATGGGATGGGACCCCGGGGATCCATGGGATGGGATCCATGGGATGTGCTGGCCCCGCTCAGCCCTCACCTTGCAGCATCTTCAGCACCACGTCCACGATGTGCTGGTCCCCAGCATCCCGGCCCTGCCAGGAAGGGAATTTTGCTCCTTCTGTCCCCTCCCAGATCCATTCCCAGCCCCAATCCCACTCCCAATCCCCTCCCTGCACCCCAGGTCACCTTCCCACCCTGCTCTTCCCCATTCTGTCCCAGGGCAAGTGCTCCATGCTCAGCTCGCTCTGTGCATCCCACTCACGGCATTTGAGTCCAAAATGAGGTTTTTAGGGGAAAATCCCAACCCTACAAACCCCTGCTGCTGGCTGCTTTATATAGGGACGATTTATGGATGCCATACACAGCAGCAAACACAGAATTCCACCCCAGGAAAGCAGGAACCCGGCTCCTGGGTGGAAGAGCAGCTCATTCCCAGAGGAGCTGGGTGGGAAGGAGAGGCAATTCCCGCAGAGCTGGAGCAGCCGAGGGCACGGGGAGGGCGAGGAGGGGTTTGGGATGGGGATACTCACGGGCGTGCCCCGCGGGCCCGGCATTCCCGGCACTCCGCGCTCCCCCGCCAGCCCCCGCGGGCCGGGCGGGCCGGGATAGCCCCGCATCCCCGGCGCTCCTGCGTCCCCCGAGGGGCCGGGAAAGCCGAGGTCTCCCTGGATGCCTTGCTGGAGGAGGGATGGACAGAGAGGGGCGTGAGGGGCTCAGCCTGTCCGGAGCACGGGGGCTGCACCCCGAGAGCCCAAAAACCACAGGGGGGGCTGGATCCCAGATGGGGCTGGGGCTGAATCCAGGGCTGGATCCCAAAAACTGGGGCTGAATCCAGGGCTGGATCCCAAATGGGGCTGAGCCCAAATCCAGGGCTGGATCCCAGATGGGGCTGGGGCTGAATCCAGGGCTGGATCCCAAATGGGGCTGAGCCCAAGTCCAGGGTTGGATCCCAGATGGGGCTGGGGTTGAATCCAGGGCTGGGGTTGAATCCAAGGCTGGATCCCAAAAACTGAGGCTGAATCCAGGGCTGGATCCCAAAAACTGAGGCTGAATCCAAGGCTGGATCCCAAAAACTGAGGCTGAATCCAAGGCTGGATCCCAAAAACTGGGGCTGAATCCAAGGCTGGATCCCAAATGGGGCTGAGCCCAAATCCAGGGCTGGATCCCAGCTGGGGCTGAGCCCAAATCCAGGGCTGGATCCCAAAAATTTGGGCTGAGACTGAATTCAGGGCTGGATCCCAAAAATTTGGGCTGGGGCTGAATTCAGGGCTGGATCCCAAAAATTGGGGCTGAGCTTGAATCCAGGCCTGAGCCCAGAGGCTGAGCTTGAATCCAGGGCTGGATCCCAAATGGGGCCTGAGCCTGAATCTAGGGGTGGATCCCAAAAACTGGGGCTGAGGCTGAATCCAGAGCTGGATCCTAAATGGGGGCTGAGCTTGAATCCAAGGCTGGATCCCAAAAATTTGGGCTGGGGCTGAATCCAGGGCTGATTGTGGTCACTTGGCCCCCATCTGCAGGGAAAATATTCCCTCAGCATCTCAGCCAGGAGGATCCACTCTGTCTGAGGACCCCACAAATCCTCCCAAGCTGTGGGGCCCCCCAAACCCCCATCACTCACCTGTCCCTTGGGTCCGGGCTCTCCTGATTCCCCCTGGGGACAGAGGACACGGGAAAGGCAATGAGGAGACAGCAGGAATTTTGGGATGGAGCTGGGATTTAAATCCAGGCAGCAGACCCCAGCATGGGAAGGGATCCCCCAGGATTCCTGGAATCATCTGGAAGCACTCACCTTCTCTCCCTTGAGCCCTGCCAGGCCATGGACACCGGGATCTCCCTAAAGGAAAGGCAAGGAGAGATGGGAACATTCCCAAAGTCATCATTCCCCACCTTCTGCAGCTTTAGAAACCCTCTGGGATGAGGGGGGAATTCATGGAAAAGGTGCCTGGAGCCAGCGTTAAACCCAGCTCTGTTAAACCCAGCTCTGTTAAACCCCTCCCACAGCCTGGGATGGACTCACAATGCTGCCTTTGGGGCCGGTTTTCCCTGGAGAACCCTGGAAAAAGGGAAAAGTGGGATCAGCCCAGCTCAGAGCAGAGTCCCTGAGAAGCCACCTTGCTGTCTCCAGAGCTGTCACCTTGTCTCCTTTGACTCCAGGCAAGCCTTGGGGTCCTGGGATCCCTGGTGGGCCCTGCTCACCCTTTGGCCCCTGGAAATGCAAGGAATGTGGGAAAATGAGTGACAGGAGACAGTGGGGAGACCTTCACCGATCAGGGAATTCTCCCCAAGGCACTGAGGTGCACGGGCAGCTCCTCATCCTTCAGCTGATCCAGCACCCCTAAACCTTCCCTAAATCCCAGCTCTGAGGGGGGACAGGGCACAAAACAACTGAGCAGCCATGCCAAAGGCAGTGATCCTGCAGGGATGGATTCCTGCCCCCAGGAACAGCACCAAAAATCATTTTCTGGCTGGTTTTTCCAGCACAGGAGAGCTCAGGGGAGGGGCTGGGTGGGCTCCCCGCTCTCCTGGGATGGGAGGAGATTCCTGCAGGCCCAGCGTGGTGCCACTAATCCCTGAGCTGTTCCCTAATCCCTCAGCAGCAGGACGGGCTTGGGATTGACCCCAGGATCAAAGGGGGACGTCTGGCTGTGTCCCACTGATCCGGGCTCGGCATGCCCCATCCTGGGGCTGGGCATCCCCCCTGTCCCAGCCTGGAGGTGGGGACAACCCAGAGCATGTCCTGTGTCCCAGAGTGGCTTTGGGGACAACCCAGAGCATGTCCTGTGTCCCAGAGTGGCTTTGGGGACAACTCATCGCCTTTGGGGACAACTCTCTGGATTTAGGGACAGCTCAGAGCATCCCCCATCTCCCAGCCCGGCTTTGGGGACAATTCAGAGCATGTCCCATGTCCCAGCCCCTCTCTGGGGACAACTCAGAGCATACCCCATCACCCAGCCCAGCTTTGGGGACAGTTCAGAGCATCTCCCGTGTCCCAGTCCCTCTCTGGAGACAACTCAGAGCATGTCCGGTGTCTCTGAGTGGCTTTGGGGACAACTCATCGCCTTTGGGGACAACTCTCTGGATTTAGGGACAGCTCAGAGCATCCCCCATCTCCCAGCCCGGCTTTGGGGACAGTTCAGAGCATCTCCCGTGTCCCAGTCCCTCTCTGGAGACAACTCAGAGCATGTCCTGTGTCCCAGAGTGGCTCTGGGGACAGCTCAGAGCATCTCCTGTGTCCCAGCCCGACTCTGGGGACAACTCATCAGCTTTGGGGACAACTCACCGCTCTGCCCTGCTCTCCGGGGGGACCCACGAGGCCACGCTCGCCCCTGTCACCCTGCGGACAGCCAGGAAAGGAGCGGGGTCAGGGCCAGCCCCCCTGGCACGGCCACACCCCGCGCTGTCCCCAGCTCACCTTCAGCCCGGGGACACCCTGCGGGCCCTGCTCACCCCGAGGTCCCGGCTCGCCCTAAAAATGGGAAAGAAAATCCCACAAAAGCTGGGATGCACCGGCAGCGCGTGCTCCTTGTCCTTCCCCGAGGGAGGGGTGGCCCTGTCCTTGTCGCCACTGCAGGGTGGTGACAGCAGCAGTGACCCCGGGGGATTCCCAGGAGGAGCAGGGTGGGAATAAAGTGCCCAATTCCGCTTTTAGCTTGCAGGAAATGGGGGAAAAAAATGGAAAAGAAAGAGATCAGCCCCGAGGCTGTCCCCGCGAGGGACACGGGGACATCTCGGTACTCACAAGCTGCCCTGGGGCGCCGGTGACACCGGGGTGGCCCCGAGGACCCGCTTCACCCTGTGAGGGGAGAGAGAGAAGGGTCAGAGGGGACAGCAGGGACAGGGAGGGGACAAGGGAGGGGACAAAGGAGGGGACACCCACCTTGTCACCTGGGCCACCTTTGCTTCCAGGCTGGCCTGGCAATCCCTAAGGAAACAAAGCCAGGATCAGCCCCTGGGCACAGCTCAGTGTCCCTGTGGGGTGCTGGCCCTGGCACAGGGTGTCACCCCTGGGCACAGCTCGGTGTCCCTGTGGGGGGCTGGCCCTGGCACCCCTGGCACAGAGGTGTCACCCCTCAGGGGACAGGCTGGGGGTCCTGCACTCACAGCTTGTCCCCGGTGTCCCGGCGTTCCTGGGCGTCCGGCCTGTCCCGTGCCACCCTGCAAGGGACAGAGGGGGTGTCACCAGGGATGGGGTGCCCACAGGTGGGCAAGGGACTCCTGCCCAAGGGGGGACACTGCCCTTGGCCCTGTGGCCAGCAGCTGCCGTGGCAAGGGACGTTGTTCCCTTTGCCATTCCCATCGTTCCCAGCACGAGGAGCAGCGGGTGGCATTCCCTGTGCCAGCACCTGTGGCCCTCTCACCTTCACTCCTGGGATGCCCGGGGTGCCATCCTTGCCATCGATGCCCGGGAGACCCTGAGAAGGGGGCAGAGTCACTCAGGTGACACCTCAAAGGGACTCAAAGGCTCATGGTGGGGACAAAGAAAAGGTGGGAAGGGAAAGGAACGTTCCTGTGCTGGAGGGGACGAGGACACGCGATGGCACAGCCAGGGACAAGGGGCTCATGCCAGGCAGGGCACCGGTGCCACCAGCTGTACTCACATTCTCCCCCTTGGGGCCGATGTCACCCTGGGGTCCCCTGATGCCACGGCCACCCTAGAGCAGGAGGGGACAAGTGTCAGTGTCCTGCTGGGGCAGGGACAGAGCTGGGAGACAGAGATGCCCCTCGAGGGGCAGAGCCCTTTCCACGTGGGAACGGTGCCAAGCTGGGGAAAAGGGGACACTGACACTGGGGGGGGGGGTCACCTACCAGCTCTCCCTTGTCACCAGGGTCCCCAGGTGGTCCCTTGGGACCTTCCCTGCCCTGCAGGAGTGAGGAAAACAAGGATTGAGCAGGGATAAGTGAGATCCCAGAGCACCCAGGGGTGTGGGGGCACCCACCGGCCGCCCGGCTGCTCCGATGCTCCCGACCATGCCCTTGTAGCCAGCAGGACCCTGGAAGGAGAGCATGGAAAGGTCAGTTCCCATCCCAATCCATCCCTGCTGCAGAGGGAACATCCTGGAGATGGCCCAGCATGGGAGGGACACTGCTGGGAGCGGTCTCTGTGGGATCTGGAGCCCCGATCCCAGAGCCAGGGGGTGCCACCCGCACTCACCGTCTCACCCTTGGGTCCTGCCATCCCAGGATACCCCCTGAGGCCCTGAGGTCCCTGCAGGGAAAGAAACCACAGGAAAAAAGCTGGAAAAAAAAAAAAAAAAAAAAAACCAAAACCAGGAGCAGCCCAGGGGGAAGCAGCAATTACAGCAAAAATCAACTCTGGGAATCCACCAGCTCTGCCAAACACGAGGAATTCCAGTCCCTCTTGATTCCAGAGCCCCCCACCAGGTGCTTTTCCAGCTGTCACTTCCATAACTCCAGCAGCCCCAAACTGGAGCCACTTCCCTGTGCCAGAGCTCTTGGCTTCAAAGCAGTTCTGCCCTTTCCTGGCGTGGAGGGCTCAGCCCAGTAATTGCTTTTCATCTTCAAAGTGCTGTGAGAATTCCAGAGGCTTTAATTCCCCCCGGGGCAAGGGGGATTGAGGGGACAGTGGGGATTTATCCTGAATTATCCCTAGGAACAACCCAGGTGCCCGTGGAGCTCTCCAGAGGGAGAGGTGGTGGCATCCGTGGCTGGGAGAGGGATGGGATGAAGACTTTGCTGCAGTCCCAGTGCCAGTGACCCCGGTGTCACCTCCCTGGTGTCTGGGGGCCACTCCCAGTTCCTGCAGCACTTGGGGGACAGAGGAGAAGAGGAATAAAGGATTTACCGGAGGGCCTGGGACTCCTTGTTCTCCAGAGGCACCAACGTCCCCCTTGGGGCCCTGGGAATGGAGAGAAAAGGGAATGTTGGAGTCAGAGGGGGGACAAAGCACCCTGGGGACACCACAGCCCTCACCTGGCACCCGGCAGGGGATGGGGACAGGTGGCCCTGCCCAGGAAGCCACCGTGGGAAGGTCAGCCTGGTCTCCCATTCCCACATTTCCTGCTTTCCTCTTTCCTCCCTCCTTCCTTTCCCTTTCCAAAATTCCTTCCTTGGGTCCAGCCCCACAGGGACAGCCACACCTGGATCCTACTGGGATCAGGCTGGGATCCTGCTGGGATCAGGCTGGGATCCAGCTGGGATCAGGCTGGGATCCTGCTGGGATCATACTGGGATCAGGCTGGGATCCTGCTGGGATCCAGCTGAGATCCTACTGGGATCATACTGGGATCAGGCTGGGATCATACTGGGATCAGGTTGGGATCATGCTGGGATCATGCTGGGATCAGGCTGAGATCCAGCTGAGATTCTGCTGGGATCTGACTGGGATCCTACTGGGATCATGCTGGGATCCAGCTGAGATCCTACTGGGATCCTACTGGGATCATGCTGGGATCATACTGGGATCCTGCTGGGATCCTGCTGGGATCAGGCTGGGACCCTGCTGGAATTCTGCGAGGATCGTGCCGAGATCCTGCTGGGATCTGACTGGGATCCTGCTGAGATTCTGCTGAGATCCTTCTGGGATCCAGCTGGGATCTGTCTGGGATCCAGATGGGATCTGTTTGAGATCCAGCTGGGATCTGTTTGGGATCCTGCTGGGATCCTGCAGGAACACTCACCGGCTCTCCCTGCCTGCCGGGCTCTCCGAGGACGCCGGGGCGGCCTCTGTGTCCCTGAGGGGGGAGAGGGAATCCGTGAGGAACATCCCTGGCAAAGCTGCAGGGTGGTGGCACCATCCCGGTGGCCACGTCCCACAGAGCCACCACATCCCACCCTGGGGGGCCCGGTGGGGATGTGGTGGGACTCAAAATCCCACTGGGGACATTGGGGGGCTTAGAATCCCACAGGTGACATTGGGGGGACTCAGAATCCCACAGGTGACATGGAATGGGCTGCAAATCCCACTGGGGACATTAAGGGGGGTCAGAATCCCATGGGTGACATTGGGGGGCTCAGAATCCCACAGGTGACAGTGGGAGACTCAGAATCCCACTGAGGACATTGCAGGGAGGGGCTCAGAATCCCACGGGTGACATCCTGAGCTGGGGCTGGGGCTTTGGCACAGAGTGCCACCCCCAGGAAGGGGCTGGGGACCAAAGGGGACATTTCCCACAGCACCTTTTCCTCCAGGCCTCCCCGTCCTGGTGCTCCAGGGATGCCAGGGAAGGATCCTTCACTCCACCACATCCTGGAGGTGACAATTCCCATTTTTCCCCCCCACAGCAGCTCCAGGACGTCCTTACCTTCAGTCCCTGCAGTCCCTGGGGGCCCTTGGGGCCTGGGGGGCAGCTGGTGGGGCACTGGGAGGAGAGGAAGGACAAGGATGAGGTGGGAATGACCTGGAGAAGCCTGGGAAGAGAGGGAGGGAGGGGTCCTGCTCCACGTGGGACACGGGGGACACTGTGGTCACAGCAGGGGACAGGGCCATGGCAGCTCTCACCAGGAAATCAGCGCTGCCTTCCAGGCCTTGGAGGTGTCCCGGGAGGCCCTGCAGGGAATGAAACCCTCAGCATTCCATGGTTTTACATCAGGATGGTTTTACAGGAGCAGGGAGCAAAGAATGGGGTGGGAGGTGAGAGCCAGAGCCCGAATTCCAGCCCCAATCCCCAGGGAGGAGCCAGGGGAAGCTTCTCCCTGCTGGAGGTGGCTGGGAGATACTCACGGGTTTCCCTGGAGGGCCTGGGGGCCCCCTCGGGCCGTCGGGTCCGGGGTCACCCTAGGAAAGAAAGCCAGGAAAGGAGAATTTGGGATGGGGAGGGGAGGTGGAGACCCAGAGAGCCAGGAAGTGCCAGCAGGAACGGGGACATCCCCAGGGTGATGGCACCAGGGGAACCTCCACTCCCACGTTTCAGGATCATGCCTGGTTGTCCCAGGAGCCCCCTAGGGCAGAGAAGCAGCTCCTGGTGGAAGGAGGGGAGGATTTTCCAGGTTTTTCCGTGTCCCCTCCTGGCTCCTCACCTTGGGTCCCAGCACTCCGATCTCCCCTGGAAGTCCAACCTGGCCTGGAAGCCCCTTAGGGAGAAGGGAGAGAAATTCATGGAATGGGAGAGCTCCCGTCCTGATTCCTCCCCTGAGGAAGGGAGGTTCCCCCTGGGGGTGCTGAGGTTTGAGCTCCTCCTGCACAATTCCAAGCAGGATCCCGGGCCACCCATCCCAACCCCAGCGTGGCACTTACGGGGGGTCCTGGCAGTGAAGGACCCTGCAGCAAAAAGAAAACTACAATGGGTTCAAATTCCCCAAATCCCCCAGAATTCCTGCCCCAAGGAGGGCGATTCCCCCCACCCCACCAAGGATGGAGCAGGGGGGATTTGGGGAGTCCCCCCCCCACCCATGGGAGCAGCAGATACTCACAGGGAGCCCTGGTGGCCCTGGGAGTCCGGGCTGGCCCTGCCAGGACACAAGAGGAGAGTCAGGAGCTGGAAAAGGAGGATCTGCTCTGGCAGCTGCTCCAATTCCCCCTCCCTGGATGCAGCCTCAGGGCCAAAAACTCCATCAGCCAGTCCCTGCATCCATGGATCCCTTCCAGAGCGACGGGGATGGTCCCAGGCTGGGTCTGGGAGGGGAAGGGGGGAGCCTGGGAAGGGGGGAAAGTGGGAATGTGGGATCCTGGGAAGGTGGGAGCCTGGGTATGAGGGAGCCTGGGATGGTGGGAAATTAGGAATTAGGGAGCTTGGGAAAGTGAGAAATTGGGAAGGTGGGAAATTGGGACGGTGGGATCCTGGCAATGAGGGATCCTGGCAATGTGGAGCCTGGAGTTGCCCCTCACTCACTTTAACTCCTGGCCTGCCAATGGGTCCCGGCTCCCCTTTCGCTCCCGTCAGGCCCTGCAAGGGAAGAGACCCAGGGAGTTATTCCCACCCCTCCTGCTCTCCAGCCAGGAATTTTTGCTGGGTTGAATCCATCAGGAGGGGCCAAGGGTGGAATTTCATGGCACAGGGACACCCTGCAGGGACCCTCACCCCCTGGGCACATCCAGCCCTGGCAGGGACACGTGGGGAGCTCCACCCGTCCCTGATCCCGGTTTTATCCCTGGGATGGGACAGGAACCCACCCAAACCTCCCCAGGCAGCCATCACACCCATGAGACCTCACCCAGGGCACCTGGGGACAGCCAAGGTGAGGTGGCAGCTCCGTCGCCTTCTGCCACCACCTCTGCCAGGCTGTGCCAAGGAGGGGACAGTGGCAAAGTCACCGGTGCCACCTTATGGGGACAGTGGGGGACAAGCAATTGCCTCAGATTTATTCTGGAGGGAACAAGAGGAGCTCTGCTGGGATCCCAAAGGTGGGAAGGGCAGAAAGAAAAAATTCCCAAGCTCTTTCGGAATTCCCAAGGTGGGAGGGGGTGACAGAACCTCTGCTGGGATCCCAAAGGTGGGAAAGGGTGGTAAATGCTCTTCCCGAGCTCATTTGGGATTCCCAAGGTGCTTTCAGCTCCTGCACAAAGGGATTTGGGCAGTTTTTTATGGGGGACAGACACTGGGGACAGGAGATTGCTGTGACCCCACAGGCAGGGACACCACGAGGGGACAGGGGTCAGTTCTCACATCAATGCCCGGCTTCCCTGGGGGTCCATCGGGACCGGGGGCTCCAGGCTCGCCCTTGACACCCTGGAAAAGAGAGCAGGTGGGATCAGGTTGGAATGAGCCCCTCTGGAAGGAGCGGGATCACCGGGAAGCTGAGGGAGGGGTGGGTACTCACCAGGGAGCCGGGGACTCCGGCAGGACCTTTGTCACCCTGGGGAAAGGGGAGAAGGTCACCCCACAGAGCCCAGCCTGGGGGATTGGGATCCCTGTCCCACCCCTAGGACAGGAGGGAGGTGCTGGATCCCCCAGGCAGGGCAGGATGGGGCTGGTGTGGGGAAGAGAGGGTTGGGCTGGGGTTTGTGAGGGTTTTATTGGGGTGTTCTGAGGGGTTTATTGGGGTTTGTGAGGGTTTTATTGGGGTTTTCTGAGAGTTTATTGGGGTTTGTGAGGTTTGTGCTCTGGTTTATGAGGGTTTTATTTGGGTTTTGTGAGGGTTGTGCTGGGTTTTGTTAGGGTTGTGATGGGTTTTGTGAGGGTTTTATTGGGGTTTTCTGAGGGTTGTGCTGGGTTTTGTTAAGGTTGTGATGGGATTTTGTTAGGGTTGTTCTAGGTTTTGTTAGGGTTGTGATGGGTTTTGTGAGGGTTTTATTGGGGTTTTCTGAGGGTTTTGTTAAGGTTGTGATGGGATTTTGTTAGGGTTGTGCTAGGTTTTGTTAGGGTTGTGATGGGTTTTGTGAGGTTTATATTGGGATTTTGTGAGGTTTATATTGGGATTTTGTGAGGGTTATGATGGGTTTTGTGAGGGTTTTATTGGGGTTTTGTGAAGGTTTTATTGCGGTTTGTGAGGGTTGTGATGGGTTTTGTGAGGCTTTTATTGGGGTTTTGTGAGAGTTTTATTCTTGTTTATGAGGGTTTTATTGGGGTTTTGTGAGGGTTCTGATGAGTTTTGTGAGGGTTTTTTTGGAGTATTTTGGGGGTTGTGCTGGGTTTTGTGAGGGGCAATTGGTGAAGGTTGTCCTAGGGTTTTGTGAGGGCTGTGCTGGAGTTTTGGGGGGGCTTTTTTGAGGGTTTTGTGAAGGTTTTGTTGGGGTTTTGTGACGGTTCTGCTGGGGTTTCTGAGGGGGGCTTTTGTGAGGGTTTTACTGGGATTTTGTGAGGATTTTACTGGGGTTTGTGAAGTGGGGTTTTGTGAGGGTTGAGCTAGGGTTTTGTGAGAATTATGCCAGGATTTCTGAGGGGGGCTTTTTTGAAGGTTTTACTGGGATTTTTTGAGGGTTGAACTGAGGTTTTGTGAGGATTATGCTGGGGTTTTTGAGGGGGGCTTTTTGGAGGGTTTTACTGGGTTTTTGTGAGGGTTGTGCTGGCATTTTGTGAGGGTTTGATGGAGTTTCCAAAGCGCTGTGGCTGCCCTGGGTATAAATAACACTGAAATAACACCACATCCTGGAGAAAGGGCACTTTCTGCTGCCTCACAGGGCCCCCCCTCTGTTCGGGCCCCATCCCACAACCCATGGAGCATCCAGAGCCACAATCCCCCACCACATCCCTCTGCAGGAATGAGATGTCACTGAGATGTCACTGTCCCCCCTCAGGTCCCTCCTTCACTGGGCACCTCTGGGGTGCTCCCTGCCCCAATCCCTCCGAGCACTGCACCCCGACCTCCCTGTCCTGCCTTCCCCAAAAAAACAATTCAGGCCCCAGCTCCCGAGCTGGAGATGGATTTGGGGTGCAGCATCTTCGCTGCCAGCAGCAGAGCTGGGGCTGCTCTGTCTGCCCCAAATCAGGAGTGGGGACAGCACGGGGTGGCACCCCCGGCCCCGTGCCACTCACAATGTCCCTTTTGTGCCGCGTGTCCCCTCCCTCCCCGTAGGTCACTCACGTCGATGCCATCGGCTCCCGGCACTCCTGGGGGACCGGGGGGCCCTCGTGGGCCGGGCTCTCCTGGCGGCCCTCGCTAGGGGAGAAAGGGATGGGATCCACGTCAGGAAGGACCCCGAGATGTGTGGGGGGCACGGGGAGCCTCTGGAATGTGCCAGGAATCCATTCCAGGGAGCTGGGATGGAGAACACCCCGAGGGGTCAGAGCTGTGCTCCCCGGCAAGGGCATGGATGGGGAAATCCGGGACATTTCCTCATCCTGGCACCTCCAGCTCCTCATTCCCTGCCCAGTTTCTGCCCCACTTCTCCCATCTCCTGCCCTGGTGTCCGTGGGGAACAGAGCAGGGTCTCCATGGGGTGATGGCAGCGTTTTCACCCCTCCTTCCTCCTGCCCTGGTGTCCATGGCCTCCTGCCCCCATGGAGCGGGATCTCCATGGGATGACATTTCTACTCCATCTCTGCTCCCTCTTTCCCTGGTGTCTGGGGATCTCTGGCCCCCGTGGAGCAGGATCTCCATGGGATGACATTTCTACTCCATCTCTGCTCCCTCTTTCCCTGGTGTCTGGGGATCTCTGGCCCCCGTGGAGCAGGATCTCCATGGGATGACATTTCTACCCCATCTCTGCTGCCCTTTCCCTTGTGCTCCTGCCTGGATGGAGCATTTCTGCATTTTCTCCCAGCATTTCTGCCCCATCCCTGTGCCTCCCTTCCCTGCCACTCCCAGAGCTCCTGCCCCGACAGAACAGGGTGCCCATGGGGTGACGGCAGCCCTTCCAAAGCCCCCTTTTAGCTCAGAGCGGGATTTCTGGGAGCACTGGCAGGATTTCGGTGCCCAAAACCCCAGGAGGAGGTGGGGACCCCCAGCCCCTCTGTGTGAGCTCTCCCTGGGCCAGGCTGGCTCTGCTCCCGGGCTCTGGACAAAAGCTCCATTCAGGGAAGCTCCCGCAGCCCGGTGCTGGCTTTGAGGTTTGCACAGGACTCAGCAAAGAAACCTCTGTTATCCTAACAGGGGGTTCAGGGGGAAGAGATTCCAGTCCTGGAGACTGAAGCCCTGCTGTTCCTGGAAATGGGAAGCAGACGGTGGCTGGGCTGCACTCCTGCGGCTCCTCCAGCCTCCCAGGCTCGATTAATTGAAAAATAAATATAAATATAAATGTAAATCTATAGGGATGAGAGGTGCTGCTGGCTCATGGGCACAACAGGAGAGCCCTGGCTCCACCTTGGATCAATCCCGGAGCCGAGGAGGGAGCGAGTCCCCCGCCCTGAATGGCACCTTTGTCCTGCCCAAGGAAGGAATTCCAAAGGGCTCCTTGTTCCCCAAATTCCCACATCCCCCGTGCACCATTCCCCTGCCCCTACAAGCCCACGGGGATCTTGGGGAGGGGTTTTAGGAAGGAGTTGTCCCCCAATTTCCAACTGGCAGCTCAGGAGCCACATGGAAAAACTTCCCAAAACCTCTAAAATCTGATTTTTATTTTTGCAGTCGTAAGGCAAGGAGAGTTTTTCCAAGGTGGAATCCCACTGCCTGCCCCTCTCCAGGGCTCACCTCCCCTTTTCCTAGATCCATTTTCTCCTGCCCCTGGGTGAGTCTGGAGAGTCCACGGGGACCCCACAACAACAACCCCAGAGGGTCAGAGCCCCCCAGCCCTACTGAGTCCAGATCTGCAGCACATCCCAGGAAAGCAGGAGCAAATTTCCCTTAAAATCCAGCGGGAAAGACAGAGCCCCCCACTGCTGCTCCAGCCGGAAAATCGAACTAAATTTGTTTAGCCAACAATTCCCAAATTTCCAAGCCCGCACTTCCTGCAGGGAGAAGCGTCCAGCGGGTCCGGGCTGTGGCTGCTCCCACCCTCCCAGGGGGGCATTCCTGGGAAAAGCCAGGGAAAAGTTCTGGGGGGATGAACCCAAAGTGCTCAGCACTGCGAGGGAGCGGAGATGGGGAATGCCCCCTCTCAATCCCCTTCTCCATCCCCTGTTCCATCCCCTCTCCATTTCTTCTCCTTCCCTTCTCCATTCCTTCTCCGTCCCCTCTCCATCCCTGTTCCATCTCCTCTCCGTCCCTGTTCCATCCCTGTTCCATCCCTTCTCCATTTCTTCTCCTTCCCTTCTCCATT
>VXBQ01002382.1:0-11914 GCA_013400175.1 Phainopepla nitens
CCATTTAAACAAGGAAAATAAAACACAAGCTGCAACATATTGTATTAATATTAGTGGACAACAACAACAACAACAAAAAACAACAAACCCAAACCAAATCAAACCAAAAAACAACAAAAACAAACAAACAAAAACCAACAAAACAACAAAAAACCCCAACAAAAAAACCCAACCAAACCAAAACAACAAAAGAACCCCAAAAAACCAAAACAGGTAAACAAACAAAAAATCCCAAAACTCCCCAAAAATGCGAAATGAAACAAACAAACAAACAACAACCAAAAAAAAAAAACACAACCAAAAGCCACCTTAATATTCAATATTGGTTAGATCTCTCCATTCCCTGAAGCAATTTCTGTCTTCTATCAGATGCTGGGCTTAACTTCCTTTAAATCAGAGATCACACTCTCGACAATGATTCCAGTAGACATGAGAGGCTTGTCTTACATTATTTTATGTCTCCTGCTTGTGATTGCATTTCTGTCTCCACCTTCCTTTGTTGTGGAAGGTAGCTACAGAATTTTGTTCTGCATTCTGTAAAACACTTAAGTTTATTTCCCTTAAGCCAGCTACTTAAGTGATTGCTTTCTTTTCTGATATGTGCAGTAAATCCACCCATATTACTCAGTTTTTAGTTATTTCTTCCCAGTTAAGTTATTAACTGTGATGTTCAAACATGCCTCCATTGCTGTTTTTTTTTCCTCTTGAGACAAAAATAAAGCTAATAGGCACTGTGAAAAAAGAAAAGAAACTAATAGTTGCCTAGGAGCTCTTTCTTGTTTTCTTTAAAAAATGGTCAGAAATCTGGCAAAACTTCCAAATGTGTTGCTTTATTTGTGAATGTTTAACCCAATTATTTTGACTGAAGTCCTCCACAGAGTTTAACTATGCTTGCAGCGACATGATGGGGATTTAAAATATATCTATATATGTGCAGAGAATATAAAGATTTGAGAATCACAGGATCACGGAAGAGTTGAGGGTGTAAGGGACCATGAGAAAATCTCATTCCACCCTCTGCCATGGGCAGGACCACCTTCCATTTTCCCAGGTTGCTCCAAGCCCCATCCAACCTAGCTTTGGACACTTTCAGGGATGGGCCAGCCACAGCTGCTCTGGGAAACTTCTGCCAGGTCCTCCCCACCCTCACAGCCATGGGAGACTTATAAAAAGGAGGAATAGCGATTTCTTACATGGGCAGGCAGTCCCCTCAAAGGTGTCCCTTTTCTCCAGGCTGAATGACCCCAACTCTCTCAAACTGTTGGCAGAGATGGTGAGATCAATAAGAACACAATTTTTATAATATAAATTAAGTTTCTTTCTGTTTCCAGTGCTGATTTTCTCACTACTTATCTATTTCTAGTCATCTATGTATTATTTAGCCGGTCTACATTGCTCTGGAAAAACTCTTTTTGCTAGATGAATACCTGGGAAAAAACAAACAAACAAACAAACAAAAAACCTCCAAAAACCAAGAGGTATTTAGGTAAAAGATAGGCTCTTTACTGCATTCTATATTTTCTCTATTTTTGGAATTGTTCATTATTAAGAAAAAAGAGCACAGTCCTCTGAGCACATTAAAAGCCTAAATATCCAATAGTTTACCAAGAATAAGGAATGAATGGATTGTTTTGGTTCTTATGTTGTTAGTTTAAGTTAACACCACAATATTCATATGTTAGAAGCAGATCATGTTAATGGTAGGATAGATTTCTTCAGGAGTACTGGGGGCAGTGATCTCTTGGAGATAATTGCAAACTTAAAAATCAAAGTGTACAGAGAGTAAAAGCACATAACATCCACAGTGAATACAGCTCTACTGGCATAAAAAGAAAGAAAAATGAAGGGCTCCTAACTCCCCACTTTGTGCCAAAGCTACTTTCAGCCTTTTTACTTTTTCAGCCTACTTCAGCCATTTTTATACTTTTAAATAGCAGAGAAGACAAGGACTTTTGAACATCTTTGTTGTTTTTTTTTACTTACGAGTGTTTGCAAAGAGCTGTCTTCCCTAAAATCCATGCCTTCTGAAACTCTGGGGTTTTAGGATGCCTGAATACATGACCCAGCAACTGCACAAACTCCATCAGCTACAGTCCCAAACTCAAAGGCAGACAGCTGCATCTTTTTGTGCTTCATGACTGCCCTCTCAGCACACCCATTCCAGCTCCAAAACACAGGACTTTTTGAATTGTTCTCTCAAGGATGGGTTCAGAACAATCACTTGTAGATTCAAACAATTACTATTAAAATCAGCAGTGAAGTCATCACATGCAGGTGTCTGAGCAGTGGCAGGAGTGGGAAAAATCCCTGTAATGATTAAAGAGTCTGTGTTTCAGTGTCAGCCACCTGTGGGGAATGCTAATCCAGCCTTTTAAACTGAGGTGCTCAGTATGACATAGAGAGGAATGGGAGAAAGGGGAATTCTTGGGGGGCTCCACTGGTACCTCAGGGCTATGGTGTCCCACTCCCATCTCCTCCTGCAGGAGGAGATAATGGGAGGTGGATCAACACACTTGAAATGATGGTTAGCTCAAGAACTATCTCCAGGAAACATAACTAGACAGAGCCAGGAATTCACAGTGCCAGTTAAAATCAGGCAAGGGATAACCCCACTCTCTTGCTTACAAATTGTTCCAGCACTCTGGAGTAAGGCTCAGCTGGTGTGAATTTGCTGGCTCATACAGATTGCTACTCCACGCCTTTTCTGGTAGGAGCTTTTTTTTTTCTTCTTCTAAAAATGATGAAACGTTTTTGTGAATGGCACATTAGAACAAAAATTGAACCTTGAGGTGTTAAGTCTGAATTTAAAACTTATGCACAGACAGTCCACTACCAGGAGTATTCCTTTTGGCTTCAGCTTTAAATCTACATTAATTACACTGAAATGAATAACTGGTTCTAGAGTTTCAGCAGTGGAATATTTTGCTCCAATTTTTGCCATATTTTACTGAAAAATCATAGCCCTGAATGTAAGTGTTAAATATTAATATTTAATTTAAATATACATGAAGGGAACTGCTTCCATATGTTCATATTATGGATCTAATTCCATTTTAACAGAATGAGCCACAAAGAGTGGGCCTGTTTCACTGTACCATTAATCTCAAAATGCTGGTAGTGGAATTTAATTGTCTGCATTAAAATTTAAGGCTCACTTTCTATTTCTGTCTTTCAATGCAATTGGATCTTTTCCCTGATTTGCAAATGCCAAAACCTATTTACATTGCATATGGAATATGACCTTACACTCATGTGACATCTGCATTAAATTTCATGAGACATTCCCAAAGAAACAGCTCTGAGATCTGAAATAGAGAGACTTTAAGCTGTAGAGATAGGAGAAGAAATGGAGAAAATATATAAGTTATGTGTCATTTAAGTGAATGGAAGTTTGAGTTCATCAAGAAGAGGCTTAGCAGTGAATCTCAAGGTAGGAAAAGTCCCCAGACATGGACAGACAGAAAGGAAACCAACTGTAGATAACTAAAGATGGAATTAAAAGCACAAAGAAGGATAGCAAAGGTGTTTATTTCTCACTTTCTGAGATGATGGAGAAAACCAGGCATGATAGAAAAATACAAGAGTTGCCTAAATTAGCTGCTAAAGATGGAACAGAGTGTTTGGGAACAAAAATCTTGTCACTTGGGATCTGAAAGCCACCTAAAGTCTCTCTGTCCACCAGATTGTCCAGTTTCCTGTCTTTTATGAGTTGGTTTTATAAAGCTCTCTCCTCTTCCAGCAAACTCTGTCTCTCCGATTTCCTCAGCCCACTTGGCGCTCAGGGGCTAAAATATTGAGATATGGGGATGGAAACAGAAAGGAAGAAGGTGCATGAAATGTTATAGGCAGTGCCTGATGCAATACCAACAGCTTCAGCCTGGATTTTTCTACTGACTAGGGTTGTCATATTGGATTCATAAAAAATAGAGAAGAGGTGGGCATGTGAGAGAGAAATGAAGAAGAAACAGACTCCTTACAAGACTAGAATGGTAGAATATAATGCTGTAGAACATAAAAATATAAAGCATTTTTTTTATTTCTGGGCATCAGTGAAAGCCATATCTGCCCATATTAGAAGACAGGTAATTTATTTTCACAGCATATTTCTGTAAAATATTCCTTTTTTTCCCTATGCTAGCACAGGGTCTGCAAGCTGTAGTTTATCAAAATTCCTATAAGAAAAAAAAGGCAGTAATTAATTTTTAAACAACTGTATTTTCTCTGATGATCAGAGCTTACTGGGCAGAAAAATAATATTAAAAATGCAAGTAAGAAATCAAAATCAATTAAGCAAACAAATCTAAATGGAGCCTCTTAACCTTCTTTTCTCAGCAGTAAAATTGATCAATGGACCAAGTTTATGCTTTAAATGGTGATTTTGCTTAATTATTCAAGAGGTTGGGTTTTTTTACTCTAATCTTCTTTTCAGTAACTCCTCAGTTTGTAGACTGCCAAGCAATGAAATAACATGTTTACAAACATCCTGTCTTGGGTCCTGGTTTGTGTCATATTTCTTATGCATGGAAGACAGGGGAGGGAGCCTGAGGAACAATTAAAAAAAACCCCAAACAAACAAAAAAACAGCAACAGGGTGAAAAAACCCCTTCAAAGCCCATTTCTTCTTCAGCAGGCGCTCAGACTGACTCTCTGCACATGTGGTGCCAAAAGTATTTTTCTCTGTGCTCTGCTGCTGGAGAAGGATTGGGCTCTCCCTGACACTGGAGGGCATTATTCTCCAGGACTCCTCTTTCTGTTGTTTTAGGGAAGCTCACCACAAAGACCAGGTACATGCCTGGTACAGATAACGAGAGAAAACTGCTTTCCAGAAACAACTGCACTGCTTTTATGGATGTGAGTGTTTACCACAGCAAGGAAAAACGGAAAAATGTTTGGTGTCTTGATTTTAGATGCTCTTGCCTTCTCAAAAAACTATAAAAGAGCACAGCCTCTAAGAACACATGGGCTGCTCAGGTCAGGGACAGGACCAGTAAGAAGAGGACTTTGACATTGGTTCGATTGCCTAATCAGGCAGATGGCACAGCACCAAAAACATCTAGGATCATCCAGCAAAAGATCATCCAATTAATTTCCAAAAAATTGTCTCTCATACATAAAAATTGCAGTTTTGTGGAGCCTTTTGCATTATCAAGACAGAAAAATAAAAAGTAATGTGGCTACACAAACAAAACATAGGTGTTGTTTTTTTGTCAAAGAGATTCACGTGTTATTGCTTTACCACTGAATCAGCTCACAGAAGATTTAAGAATGGCATTGCAATTTTGCTTCAATGGATACAAAAATTTAGAAACTGCAGAGAAAATCATTCCTGCTGTTCTAGTCTTAACTTTGTATTGTGAGAAGGTTGCATCAATATGTGTAGTTAATGATAGCACCTCCCATTATTTAATTACAGTCAGAATTATGTAATAAGAGAAAATAACCACCATTACATTAAAGTCTTTTAAAAGGCCTTTGGTGAAGAAAGGACTGTGTGGTTTGAATGTGGATATTCAGTCAGTCACCAACTAAAACAGCCCACCCTGTTGTATTCTGGTGGTGACTGTGTTCTGCAGTGCTTGGGGATCCATGTGCCTATGTACCTGCAGATCCAATAACACTACACTTAAATCAAGTTTTCACTTGTGCCTGTAACACATATTTCAGTCCCTATTGGACTCACACACTCACCAAATCTTTACAATAACATCGAGGAGGACAAGTAAAAGGCCGAAATTCAATCAAATTGCAGAAATATTTTGGTGTGATGAAATATTATGAAAAACAGCCTTTTGATTTTGAAAACTAAGACTGCTAGTGTAATCTTCCCCAGTTAGAGATCCAGAAATGAAAGGGGTTTTTTATGCTTTGAAAGTGAAAGCTGACTGGTACAATAAATATGTTCAGTGCTTTAAGCCAGATTATCAATGAAGACAGTACAGCTTTTACTGAGCATGAACTCCAGGCTAGGAAACCAATCAGTTGACAATAATTGAAAAATGTTAAAACTCTTGCAAATTTTTCCTCCACTGCATTTGAACATTTTTGCTAGAGCATAACAAAAGAAAAGTAACCAAACTACCTCTTACCCCAAGAAGAATGTCATTAAAACCCAGTAGATACATGCATAGCATAACTTAGTACAATAATTAGAATTTCCACAAGGCCATTATGCCCATGAAAACAACTGTAAACATGGAATGTTTTATCATAGCAAGTAATATCCATTTCTGTCAGCATCCTGCATAAGCTGAGCGCTTCAATAATGTTCTGATTATACTTTCACCTACTAATTTGGACACTAGGGGAGAGAGAAAAAACTAAGGGCAGGGAAAAGGTTTTAAATAGAGTTAAAATTATTCTTTATTGGACAAAGAAAGTATGACTTTGACACTTATTTAAAATCTCTTCCTCATTCTTCCTGCATGAAAAACTGTATTTCTGTAAATCATTTTTATATTTTACATAATTTATAAGCATTTATATTTATGTTTTTTCCTAATAAGTAGTAAATGTTATTTTTGTCTCAGTAAGATAAAACTCCTTTTACTCTTTGTTCTTTGTCTTAAACTTGATTTACAATTACTTTCTCAGCTGAGCACCAAACCCATTTTTCCTTCCCAACTCCATTCCCTGAGTAGGTGTTGAGCAATATTTTTAACAAGTTAAATTGCTGACATTAACCCACACTCAGAGGGAGACAGATAGTCCTAGTCCTCTTGAACTATCACTTTCTTCTGTTCTCTAATTGCAAAATATACTTCAATTTTCTTTTTCCTACTGCTCTGTAAATGTACAGTGTTATTATGGCCCTGGGCAACCTGCTTAGGGTCCTTTGACTTCCTGGTCCGTCCAGGAGGATTCTGTTGACCACAAGACATTTCACTGTAGGTGAATAGAAAACAAGTGGTTATAATATAATATTTTACCTTTTAGATTTTTCAAAAATACTTGTCTCTCAGCCACAGTGAAGTATTTTATCCTCAACATCATAGCCTCTTCCACTGGCACCCCATTCAGGAGGAATTCAGGAGGCACTATACACTGTGTGGCTTCCTGAAGACACAAACACCATGATCCTCTGTGGCCTGTAACTACACCAAGGCAATAAAAAAGCATATCTATGTTTAAATGCTCTACCTGGATTTAATATTTCCAATTAAAAACTTGGTCTTTCTGAGGAAAGGAAACAAGAAGAAGCTGAAAGCTTGCTTTAGAAACATCTTTGTTGTAAAATTTTCTCCCAGCTAAATGTTTCTTCCTCCTCTCCCCACCTAACACACCCTCCTTTCCTCCCTTGCTCTCTCTTTTCCTTCTCCCACCTCCCTCTTTCCCTCTTCTGTCAATATCATTATAACGCATGCTTCATTTAACCCAGCATATTGCATCAGGCTTCTCGCAGTACTAAGCAACATAAAAATTAAATCTCAGGCTCAGTTCATGCATTGCCTTGCCTTCATTTTTCCGTAAGTGAAGCCTGTACCCTGACAGGTTTCTGTCTGAGTTGCAATGCTGCAGAGCACAGTATCTCATTATCCACCCAGCAGGTTTGCTGTTAGCAGGGGTAGCACTGCCTTCCTTGTATCGACCTGCTTACCAAGTTGCAGTTCCCTGCAGTGACAGATTTTCTTCTGAATCTATGGTTGAGCTAAACAGCTATAAGCATTTTTTTTTTAAATCATCACCTGACTTTCTTGAACTGTTTTATGTACAGGCATCTAGCAAAAAAAGCTAAACTCCTTTTACATGGTCAACATTCAGGGCAGACCTTGCACAGGCACTCAATGTACAATTATGGAATTATCCACTTTAGAACCACTAGTAGTACGAATGCTTTATAAACTGTTGTCAACCTTAGCACTGCTTCTCCAAAGCAGTATGGCAATTAAAATGTATTCCACAGGGCAATGTCTACACAATTTAAATATAAAAGCATTTGCTTGCTTTTGCATGTAGCAGCATTTCTGGAAATTTATGTCTACCATGACCATTATTTAAAGTGCCCTGAACTATAGCACCAAGAACATAATTTCATGGGATTAGACACAAAAGCTTTCAAAGTCATAGAAATGGCTGGTTTACTCTAATTGTGTAGTAGGTCTAGTGTATCCCTAGAACAAGAAATAGGACATATTTCTGTGACACAACAGTTTCTCTCTTCTAACTTTGCTCACAAGCTGAGCCCATTGGTGCACCTCCATCAACACGTATGTATTGCTTATGTATTATAACTCTCCTAATCTTATTTTACATACATATTTCAATTAATAAACAATACTGTCACATTTGTGGTGAACAAGATAATATTATAATTATCATGTCTACCTTTATTACTGCTTGTTATCATCATATTATGTTATATCTAGCATCTCAATGTCACTGTGCCATGTTGGTGCTGCTCACGGAGCTCACACTGTTCCTGCCAGTCCCCAGGCTGCAGATGAAGCACTGCCCAAGACCTGCAGCTCCTGGCTTCCTTTCCCTCACAGACCATTACCCTGATAACCCCACAACCAGTGTCAGAGCTGAGCTGACTATTTTCCCATCTAGAACCTAAAATATCTGCCAGATTGGCTCAAAATAGGGAGAAATTTTGGGGGGGACTTGTTGAATATATACCTACACAAAGTGCATCATAGATTTCTGGTGACGGAGAGAGTAAGATGTCAATAGGTACCTCTGTTTCCATAACAAGGTTTTATACATTTTAAATCTATTTCAAATGAACTTGACAACTTGTAATTTTTTAATTGTTCTTGCTAAATTTCCAGTCTTTCTTTCAAATTCTCAAGTGACAGAAATCTGCTTCTGAGCTCATTTTTTACCTATTTTATGAATTTTTTTAAATTTTATTTTTCACCCCAGATTTTCTACTGTCTCACAAAGAATGTCCCTGTCCCAAGGCTGTTTGCCCTTTCAGCACTTCAGCCAGTGTCATATAGCAAATTTTTCTGCTCTTCCCATTTCTAACAGGAACATTTGCCAACAGAAAATCAGCCATTTTGCTTAAGTGCCTGTCATGGAATCTACGACTAGACAATTTGATGGAAAACCTATTCTTACACATATCTGAAGTAAAAATGTGTAGGATTGTATAAAATTTGGGGGTCATTTTTGCAGCAGGGACTAAAATTCTTTAAAAATACCCATAACCAACACAGTATTTCATAATTGTTTGGTTTATAATTATTATATGTGCTTCAAAGGTTAAGAGGTGGCTTTTACTAAAGATAAGGAGCATGAAAAAAAATTAGGAGAATGACCTGTATGTTTTGTATGTTTCGTGCAAATACACTGGTGCTGCATGATCACATTTTACAGGGCAGTAGTTTTCCTGCTGGAACGCAGTAAATTGGAGTTTGACCTAATATATTTTCACGCTGAAGATCTCTTAGACAAAGAATGGCATGAATGTTACTCCCTCCATAGGCAAATGTGCAAGGACCTCCCACAGCTGGGGGAAATAGAAAAGGTAGAAACTCTCAGAAGCTGTGTGAAAGCAGATCTCAGAATGCAAGAAAACAGATATGCAAGGACAGAAAACAATGAGGATGTGGTTTTGAGCTGTGTAGAGATAGGCCTTAGAAAATATTGTAAGGAAGATAATAGAAAAATGGAAGTTTAGTAATGAAGACTTATCCATTGTTCTTAAGCTAAAACAAGCTAGCTTTGTTAGAAGTAAAAAGTACGTGGAGCTCTAATAATTGGCTTAGGCATATGCTTGTAAGCTTTTAACATTATCCTGTTGGCTAGAGGGTTTTTAAAATGGCCTTGTAACCTAGAGAATTTTGGCTGCTGTTGTTATGGCATGAACTCTCAACATCTTTTGTGTCTCACCTTGTAATGAGACTGATGCTGAAATCAAAGCTCAAGCAGTGCCATCCAGCAGCCCTGACCCATTGTTGTTATATACAGTAATCCAACAGACAGTGATAGAAAAAATGCTTATGAAACCACTGGCAGTCCCAGAGTACTAGAAACAGACAAACAAAGATGTCTTAATTGCTTGGAAAAGTTTTCAAGATATAAGTTGAGAACTTAACAGACAGGAAGAATTAATTTTCTTCTGTCATAGGGACACTGAGATTAAAATAAGACCAGTTAGGCAAATCCTATTTTTTTCAGGTTTTTTGGGGTTTATTTGGTTGTTTCTTGTTTGTTTTAGTTTGGGTTTGTTTGTTTGTTTTTGTGTGGTTTTGGTGGGGGTTTTATATTGCTGGATTTTGGGGGTTTTTTTTTGGTTTTTTTTTTTTTAATGTTTTATTTCCTTTTGTATTTGGGGTGTATTTGCTGTGAATATGGGTGCAGAGCCTCTGACATGATGAGATATATGACTTGGTTGTGGGTTCTGTGTCCTGGCAGCCCGAGTGTGGACCTAAAGCCTGACAACACTCACCCTTTTGCTGAAGAATTTTTGCTGCTTCCTGGATGTTAGGATGTTAGGTCCATCCAAGTGCTACTGCCAAAATCGGTGACTCTCCTTTGCTTTTTACAGTCAGAAAGAAAACAGAAGACAAAGCTTGGTGATACAGCATTGTACAAAGGCTCTGTTTCTGCTTAGCATTTAAGGGCAGGCTAGTGCACAACAGCTGGGCTGCTCTTAAATGCCTTTAATTCTTAGCCTAATACAGGATCCATTGATCCCTTAAAGCCTTTCATCAGACCCATCTTCCTCAGGTGCTTGTGAGGGGGACTGGTGCTGTTGGTGAGGCTGTAAACATTGTAATTTCCCAAGTATAAAGGTCTCAGTATACATCATGCGCAAGTAGTGGTGGGGGTGGTTGCTCCCGAAAGCTCAAAAATGCCAAAAAAGCAATGTCTAGTCCTGACTTCACTGCAGTTCTTCCCATAAAAGTAAAAGTTGGCATCCTGCCTAGAATCTGCCTAAATTTTGCAGCCTAGCCCTGTCTTTCATGAACAGTTTCCAGAACAGATGAATCTAAAAAAATTTTTCATTAGAAACACCCGCTTCTGTGTACACTGCTGAATTCATTTTTAAGAACAAGGAATTGAAACTTACCCAGGTGATAGAAACACAGACCTTATCTTCTCAAGGTATTTTTCTCTCAGAGGAAAGTCACTCTCTATTGAGGAATATTTTAGCTCTGGGAAGGGAAATGAGAAAGGAACAACTTCTGGGAGTGTCCTCTTTCATCAAAAAAGGCATAAACAAGTTAACATCGCCAGGCTGTAAATGCTGTTCCTTTCTCAATAAAAAGTCAAAAGAAATTGAACTGTAAATTGAAAAGCTTATCTGAGTCAATTCTTTACAATGCAGGTTAATTAACGTGATCCTCCTTTTCTGTTGTTGTTTGGGTTAATCTATAGTTTTATAGCGCTTGTTGCAAGAGCAGAACAAGGAATGAGGCAAAACATCACAATGTAAGAAACCTGCATGCTGCAATGGGACAAACAGAGTTATCAACTGATTGGGGCAGGAATTCAGGCAAGTGCTGAAGAGATGGAGAAGCACAGATTCTGCCTCACTGGTGCAAAACTGGTGTCTCATCCACCAAGCTCCCCTAGCCCAGCAGCTTCTACCAGCAGCCTGTCATTGTGTTAGGCTAAAGCACACCCAGGTCAGAGTCCCCAGATTCTTCCTCACCAGAAAAAGAGCTGACTTGCATTTTCTGTGTTGATCAACTGGTATGAAATACCACACCAGTCCTCCAGACATCAAGTGACTGTGTCAACTGAAGTGAAGTCACAGTTATTCTTGGGACATCTTCATTTCCTATCATCTTGACGTACTTCTGCTTCCACATTTTTTTTACATACAGCAATTTCAGATCCCCCTAAGCCATAGGAATAATTTACTGTGTGACACTATGTGATCACGGCCACTCTAAAACAAAAAAAGAAGGGGGGAAGAAGGAAAGGAAAACCTTAAGGATACTACAGACATCTCTACATTTCC
>VXBQ01002382.1:16920-44104 GCA_013400175.1 Phainopepla nitens
GGAAGAATTTCTCCTCAATATCCCATCCTGGCCTCTGGAAGTGGGAAGCCATTCTCCCTTGTCCTGTCACTCCAGGCCCTGTCCAAATTCCCTCTCCAGCTCTCCTGAAGACCATTAAGGCACTGGAAGGGGCTATAAGGTCTCCCTGGAGCCTGGTCCTCTCCAGGCTGAGCACTCCCATCTCTCTCAGTCTGTCTTTCATACGGAGGTGCTAGAGCCCTCTGACTACTTTTGTGAAAAATATCTTCTAGACCACACAAGGATGTGCAGAATGACAAAGATCCTGTGATTTTTCTTTCATGTGATGTCTTTTTCTACTCCAACAAAGAAAAAAATCTGCACCAGCCCAACGGCATTTATTCATTGTGAGTAAACGGTGACATTTCACATCCCTACTATTCTGGAATTGAAACTTCTCTCACAGGTCAGTATGTGTAAATATCCTGGCTTTTCCCTTTCCTCTCTGCTACTAAGATAGCTTTCTATCCATTTACATTTGCTATTGCAATCACCTTTACAAGAGACCAAGGGTGACAAAGGGAAAACTGGCTGCAGTGGTATTACAGACAAAGCTGGAGTTTGCATTTAATCTCAGAAAAATATCTCACACATCACAGAAAAACTGAAAGAGGGAGCCATGTTTTATATTACTAATTGTTTATCAATTATACTTAAAACACATGGAAGAAGTTAGTTCAGATACTATTGCAAAGTTGTACAGGAAATCTTCCAGACCAGGGAAAGAGAAAACCCAAGAAATACAGGGAATCTGGAGGAGAAATTCTCCTGAATGCAGAAATAATTGATGTCCATTATATCCTTATTTTAATCACAGCATAAATGACGCAAAAATATACACCATAAATTGGAACAGCCCTTAAACACACACATACATGCTTAACTGGATTCACCATTAGGAATCACAGTTGAGTTAGTTCATTTTTCCTGAGTTTCAATGCACAAAGGGTACTGAATCATGTTTAAAATGAGGTTGAGGATCCCAGAAGCCCTAGCTAGCTCTTTATTTGGCAAATGCAGTAACTCAAAATTAGGCATGTCTTCAAATACATGCCTGAATCATTGGCCTGCTACTCAGAAGTATCAAATACTCACCCAATCTCAACTTAAAGGAAAAAAAAAAAGAGGGGAAAGATTTGAAAACTGTCATTCTTGTTTTAGGCCTTCCTATAATTCAAAATACTCTCATTTAACTTATTTTGCTTTTATGGAATCTAAGATATTCTGGTCATACAAAAATTTTCCATATGAAATAGAATAGTGGCATAACACCACATAATCAGCTGAAAGCTTTATTTAGAAATTAATTCATTTTAACAATTCTTTTGAGAAATGTACCAATCAAGAATCTGTTCTATGGTTTCTTGAAGTGGTCAATTGAAAAGCAAAATAACTGGTTATTGCTGTCAATAGCATCATTATTTTATTTGTAGTTGCCATTATAATTATTAACATTTACCTCTTCTTCTCTCACCATCCCATAAAGTCCTGTTCCTTAGTATATATTTTCTGCTGTTTCCAGGGATTGTCCATATTCTGAAATTTCTTAAAACAGAATTAGGAAAGACCTGAAGTGATCATCTCTGTTTGCCTTTCCATTTCCAATACAAATTCAGCTGAACTTAACAACTTGCAGAGAGATAAATGTTTAAATGAAATAAGCTTCATCAAACCAGGTATAGAATTAACACCAAAACCAGCCGTAAAATTGAAGCAGGAAGAGGAGTGAGGTGGAGGCTGCTATTATTTTGTGGTTTTAATCCTTGCTGGCTGTGACAGAGGTGTTTAAGAGCCAACTGGACGTGACACTTTAGTGCCGAGGTGGTGTTTGGCCAAAGGCTGGACTCAACAATCTTGGAAGCACTTTCCAGCCTTACTGATTCTGTGAGTCTCTACCTTATGTATCAGTTTTGAGAAACAAATACTGAGGAAAAACCCCCAGATATCCAATTATTTTTAATATAACTGCCTTACACTTGGGTCTCTGCGTGTTATTTGTTTTTAAAAATCAACGTCTTGCTAGAACAAGTTAAAATCTACAAATATTCCAGCCTGAAGTCTATAAGAATTATTGCGAGATAGGTGCCTTTGAAAATCAAGGACATAATATTGATAATAAGACTGGAAGTTTTGGTGCTCAGTTCCATATTTCTAAGTTTTAAAAAACCTCCTCCCTTAACTCAAAGAGCCAAGGTCCATCTCTTACAGTACAGGGAGGCTCTGGGGATGTGCCTGTTTTGCCACAAGGTGGTGTTCCACCAGCAAGAACCACTGGTCCCACCCATGATGTGGAGGCTACTTGGAAAGCATCCAAAGGGCAAAACTGAGGCACAAGTTGTTATGAACTTCAGATTTTCTTCAGATCTGTAAATTATTGTTACAACTTTAGTTATTGAGATATTAATGTTCCAGTTTTCATCTCTTTGGAGGACTTTAATAGTAAAGTTATATATTAAATAGTATCTGTGTAAAATAATGAATAATACCTGTGTAAATAAGCAATAAGTATATCTGTGTAAAATAGACATGTATGGTATGGTACTATATTGTTATAGATGTAATAGACAGTACTATAGTAATAGTATCTCATTATTTGACAGTCTTCACTCCAGTGCATCAATCAAAGCATTATTGTGTATTATTGCCCCTCTCTGAGGCACACGCATGAAAGACACATATCTATTTCCAGCTCATGACCAAGTTAATGAAGAAATAAAACCTTATAAAGCAGTAGGAATGGAGAAAGAAACAAATAAAATGTGCTCAGAAAGTGATTTTACAGTATTAAAACACTCCTCAGGAAGTGTAGGTCCTCTATATATTATGGAGATATAGAGTATAGAAGTATAGGTGTGCAATTATGGCACTCACAGGCAGTGGCCTTGATTTATCCTCTGGGACAGGTAATGTGTCCATGTATTCATAGATGAGTTAAAAGTGTCACCAGGAACCTGCAACACCAGGAGATTTTGAAAAATTGCATTGACACAATCTCATCTAGGAAAGAGAAAAACAGGTGGATTCCCAGCTATAGTGAGGGATTGTTTTAGTGAAAAAGCTTCTTTCCATGTAGAATAAAAAGTTAGGGAAGGAAGGTCTGGGTCTTTTGTGAAGCTTGGCGTTTCCAAACATCCCACATGCAGCTTTGAACGAAGTTTTACTACCTGATCTCCTGTTGTTCCCTCCTGAGGCGTGAGTAAAATAAGAGTCTTACACCATGCATGCTTTCTATTTTCCTCTCTTCCCACCACTGTAATCAAAGCAATCTGCAATTCATATGCAGGGCAGATTTCATCAGCTTTCTGGCAAAACGAAACCTATTATTAAAAANAAAAAAAAAAAAAAAAAAAAAAAAAAAAAAAAAAAAAAAAAAAAAAAAAGCAGACAAGTTTTCCAGAAGGCCCCTCTCAAATAACACCACTTTTCAAATATGAGTTGCAATCTCAGGTGAAAATCCTACTATTTAAGGAAATCTTTTGGTGAGTTGCAGCGTAATGACAGCAAATGTCAATATATCAGATGCATTTCCTGCAGATTCTCACTATGATGGATGTTACCAAAAAAAGCCTCCTCTTTGTAAGAATATAGAAAGTTCTAGCTGAATATTTCCTTTAAATACTGATAATTTGAAGCTATCAACAGGTGTAAATGAGTTGCATCACTTTTCTTGTTTGTTAATGGTGTTAATAGCCACATCCAGGAGCAAAAAGACAGTGTTTGATGTGGCATTAAAATACTGGAATTTGTTGTTGCTATACAGTATAAGGAGAGATGCTAAAAGTGCTTTTTAAAAGTTATTCACTCAGGACAATGACAATAACAATTTTATTCTTATGAAACTCGCTGATTCTTATATTTACCTTTCTATAAGTCTAACAAGAGTTTTGAAAAAGAAGCCGATATTGAACAGCGCTGAAAAAGCCAACACAAAAGAAGTTTCTTCTATAATGTTTTTAGCCCTTAAATGATACTGTTGTGCAACCATGATTTTCTAAAGATACATGTAATGTTTTCACTAGATTAACTAGAGAGAAGAAAAATAATCGCGTTTCAGACAAAACCTAGGCTTTTGCACACCTCAGAAAGTCATGACAAATCAAAGATTACCAGTCACTGTAGTAGAAATGTGGCTTTCCTTTTGAAGAGATGGAAGTTAAATTTTGTTTTTCTTATCAACATTGAATAAAAGATGAATGTCTAGGGACACCGTGGCACTGTCACCCTCTCACCTGGATGACAAACTGCATAAGCACTACCAGTAATCACATTCGGTGTAGTTCCTTTTGTCAGGCTCAGATTTTGCCACACCATTCCATGTTTCCTAGCATGGGCCTTGACCCTAAAGAACATATTCTTGTTTAATTCTATTTTTACAAACACCTGTGGGTGGAGATATTCTGTATGAATATTTTCTAGGATGGAAAACAAGAAAATGAAGAAAATTGCTGTTCCTCAGCAGGAATACACGTTAAGTATTTCAAGCTTAGCACCACATTATGCCTCGAGGCACCTCCCATGACAAATTTCTGTCCATTCTTGGTTATCAGAAGGATCATCTTTCTGTACTGAGACAGACGTAAGTCCCCAAGAAAACAAAATGCAGAAGTGAAAATGATTTTCACTCTCTTTACAAATGAACCTAATAACAGGCAATTAGCTTGAAGGAAACTTAAAATTTTACTACTTACTTAGGATTTGATGCACCAGAACAAATGCAGATATCGCCTACTATGGAAATATATAAATAATGTCCACTCCACTGTCCCTCCTAGGTTAATTTTTTTTCATGTGATAAAAGGGAGACGGGGAAAACACACAAAGCTGCACCATAAAATCAGGAACACTTTAGAAGGGACATAACATTTCTGTTTGAAAAACTTCCAGCTAAACCATTATTAGGATAACTTCTGATACAAAGGACATCCTGCACCTGCTAATGAACACAGGGTGCTGTTGAAATCAGGCAGCTACCCTGACCTGTGACTCATGGCACATATCAAGATTTATGTTCAGTTCTTGGAACAATTTCAACTGCATTAATTTTTAATCAGTCAGGATATTAGTTCTCTGCATAGGCATCGTCTTCTGTCAGTATTTACTCAATTTGACTCTGTTTATAAATTTTGTGGGTGCTTTCTGCAGCTCTTGAGATGCAAGTGGCATACAGACTGTATCACAATTTAAATCAGTCTCATTTTCATAGAATAGAAATATCTAAAAGTCATTTTTGATCCTCTCTTAGCCTGTGGTGGTTGCAGGCTGAGCACACCCATGACTCTCCATCAATGCCAATAGCAACAAATCCATAGGGTGATATGCATTAGGAAAATCTTGACAGACAGTACTCAGCAAAAAAAAAACCCCAATGATTTTTCAGAAAGTTTGATAATTCTGGTTGTTATTCATAGAATTAAATCCAAGATAAAAATGAGATGGAGGTAAAATCTCCCACCGTATTAAAATTTTCAGCATCTCACATTTCCTTCTCTCCAGTGGGAATAAAAAGAATTAATCAAATTTTAAAAAGCAGAAAATCTTTAAACAATTCAAGCAAAAGACAGTGAAATTCAGTCTGCAGAATATTGCTTACTGGAATCTCACGATTTAAGCAATTTCACCTTTCCTATCTTTTTAAATTCTGTTTCCATGATGAAAATATTTTAATGAAGTTAATTTTATCTCTAATTTCCCTCTCTGTCAGCTGTATTCAGTAACTTCTCAACCATTTTTTTCAGGGATTAAGTTTAAAAGCCAGATCATCTCATCAAACTGCAGCCATGCATTTGCTTTATACAACAATGGAACATTATAGCAATTCTTTTTCCCCTTCCAGGAGCAAGATAAATTGTAGCTTTACGCTGAAAATTGCCTTCAAACAGAATGGCCTGCTCTGACCTGAGCAATCCCTCCTGTGTGCACACAGAGTCGTACCTGCTGTCTCTGCTGACTGAAATGAATCACAAGCAACCAATCAGTGCCAGCACACCAACAGTGACAGGAACTGGGAGCTGTCCCTGCTCACAATCAGCTCATTCTTTATTGCTGCCTTTGCAAGAGGCATAACTAACCTGGCCTGACTTTCACATGGAAAACTGAATTTGTTGATTAGTAATTTTAGAAGAAGAAGTAAATTTTAAAAAGCAAAAGCAATCAGTCTGGTTTTTTTTTTCTTTTTTTAATTTTTTTTTTAATACTGTCTAGTGAGACCTGTTTAGAAGCTGGAAAAATATGATAAACCAGGACTCTGCTATTCTTGTTTTAGAATTAATTCTGCGGGGACAAGATGAAATCATGAAGGCAATAGCCAGGCTATTGACTACATGGTTTTGACTTTAATTAGGATCCAGACAGTATATCTCATTGATAGACAGAGTATCTAGAAAGACAGTTCTGAGTATCTGAGGTACTCCCATTTTATTTCAAGTAGTGTACTGGTTTAAGCGCACAACTGGTTTGGGGTCTAATTATCAATTTTCCCAAAGTTTTACATTGATAATCCCCCTGGAAAATTAAAATGCTGAAAGCAGTACTGTGTTTATAAATGGATCCACATTTTCAGAGTTGACTGATGCTACATTTGCTTTGCTACATTAGAGAGCCAGTGACATGAACTGTCTGTTTGATCTATTGCAGTTTTTATGTTGCTTACAAAAAGCTTAGCTATTTACTCTGATTTCACTGAAATATGCCTATGTAAGGTGAAGGGGTTTTTAAGCCATCCTAGGGTGCTCACTATTCTTTGGTCTAAAAAAAAAATAAGCTATGTTTAAAAAAAATCACTGAAAAAATTCCTTCGCTAATTATACTAAAGATTCTCAGCACCTCTTCACACCTTCTCTTTCTAGAGACCTTTATTGAGAGCTCTGAGCCTTGACTGGCAGCTGACCCCATCCTTAGCAGAACACCTCATTTCTTTTTTGACTGTACTTCTCTGAAACTAGCTGTAAAGATTACCTTGTGAGGAAATATTTGCTTGATCTCCTTCTCATCTGAGGAGGGAGGAAGGACTACATCTTTATGGCTGTCTTCCAGCACATTTCAAAACTATGTGTTTAACACAATTTTTCTGGCTACAGTGCAACTCAAGAGTCACAGGGATTAACAAAGCCTTTGGATAACTGTCCATCACACAAAACATCTGGCAGTTTAATGAAGTAAAAATGCTACCTTGATACCTGGTATGATGCCTTGGCCCCCCTGTGCTGCCCTCAGGCTGGTGGGTTCCAGAAAGTTGGTGTTGCATCTTTTCCATCCCTGCTGTTGGAGATATCCCTGCCGGTGCCTCTACTAGTCTCCTGAAGGAGAATGGAGAAAGAAGATGAAAAGCCAGAGTGATGTTGTTTTTCTTTGCAAAGCTTGACTTTCCCTTCCCATCTATCAATATTGTTTAAGAACTTGTCACCTTAGCTGGGCACTTGCTTTATACATGCAGGATGATACAATTGAAACTGGGGAGGTTCTGACAAAAAAACATAACATCTTGCTTTGTTTGAACAGTCAGAACGAATAATCAAAACAAACCTAAATAGTAAATCCCACTGTGGAAGAATGTGCAAAAAAAAAAAAAAAGGTCGTTGTTTTCATGCCCTTCACAGCCTTTGCTGATCTAAGTCAACACCTAAAACTCCCTCTAAATTAACCAGGCAGTAGGAAAAATTAGGGAAAAAGCAATTGATTGACCTCAGGAAAAAATGAAAAGTGAGGAAAGAAGGAAGGGTAGAAAGAGGAGGAATAATGAGATTGTAGCAGGGATTGGGAGAAGAGGGGAAAAAAGGAATGGGACCCTTCAGAAGTTCTGACCTAGGGTGGTCTGGCACCTGCTGGAATGTATCTGTCTCTCAGTGGCAGTTGTGGTAATAAAACCTGAAGCTCAATCACGAAGTTCAATCCCAGAGGAGACAGATTGGTTCAAAACACATTGTCAGTGTCAGCCTTAGCCAAGAATGTGCATGGAGCAGGTAGATAGAGCTGAGGAAAAGGAGTGGACAAGGTCATAGCTGTGAGCAGAGAACTCCAGAGAATGGTGAATGTTCCTCAGCATTTACAAAAAAAAAAACAAAACAAACAATTTCTTTGTGGTGTTGTGGTGTTCTGATATTCTGGCTTCAGTTGCTAGACCCATTTCTGATTTCCAAATGTCTGCATTTGAATCCAGCTACTAAAATTCTTGAAAACAAGGTAAAATCCCTGTAAAACCCCTTACTTCTAGTGCAGAGAATATAATTATAATGGATCCTTCATTTCTGACAGCTTCCTTTATTCCTGAAGGTGTGGGAAGAAAAGGTTTGTGGGCAGAATAGAAAACGTTGAATAATCTGTCGGGTTCAGTTGCTCCAGGATTGCTTGTGCAAGAAAGTGGCCACTTCAAATTAAACCACCAAGTTAAAAAAAAAAAAATGATCCATTCCACTAAGCAGGTTATCTTGATACAAGATTCTTTGCCATAGGATGCCGTTGTTCAGATATTGAAGTGGTTCAGAAGTAAAATAATGAGAAAAATACATTGAAACAATTATCTCAGGAATCACTGGGAAAAACATATAATTTTTTACTCAGGACATGGGAGAACCTGAAGTTCCTGGCAGATGGAAGGATGTAATGAGGAGAGTGGGTAGCAGCTTGGTCTGTCCTCACTCATTTCTTCTTCGCTGGGCACCTCCACAGGCCACGCCAGAAATGCTGGACCAATCTGGAATGGTGATCACAACATACTGAAAGAAATGTCATTACTATTCCTGAGATGAGGGTAAGAAAGACTCATTCTACAAAGAGAAAACAAGGGTGTTTCAACTGAGGAATGATCTGACTGTTTTCCTGCAATCAGTGATGGCAAGATGAGTAGAGATTCACTCAAATTTTAGGTTAGAATAAGGCGAAGAAATCCACCAGTTTATTTTTGACTCTGAAAATCTGTGGTTCCCATGGTAATATTTGGAGATGAGAAAGTTGATTAGGCGTCTTCAGCACAGGGATTTCTGCCTAGGTTTCTGTGAAGTGTGATATGGAGGTGTGCAGCTCCTTTTGAACTGCAAGAAGTGGGTTTATAAATAGGCATCAGGTGATTGGTGTCTAGAAGGTGGGAGCTTTTTAACTGTGACCCTGTGACTACTTAGCTTTAAGGACCTGAATGGCATCAGATAAAATTTCTTCACTATTTATCAAGTAAATATAATTTTTTCATACCGGAATTTTTCTTGTTGTGCTGGTAAGAATGATTACTGACTTCAGTGCAGCAGAAGCTGCTGTGAAGGTGTGTTCATCATCTGTGGTAATAAAAACAGACATAGGAAATTCTGCCCTAAACAATCAAAAATGGAGGCATCAATATTTTCACTTTCTTCTGTTCTTCTATCCAAATCTTATGCAAGTTAAGGAGTATTTTTTTTTTTTTGTCTGGAGTTTAACAATTTTAACTCTTCAGACAAAGTCAATTAATTCTAAACATACCTGAGTTTTTCCCTTTGCTGAAAAAAATCAGATATAATGGTTTTTCCGATAAACAGTCAGCATTTTAAAACCTCATTTCTTTTGTCTCCATTTACTGCACCCTATTAGAATCCATGTGAATGATCTGCTTTCTCTTGGAAACTGTGCCTTTGAGTTTAAGTAGCATGGTATTATCAGGAAAAAACAAGGTCCTGAAAATCACAGTCTCCAAAGGCATTGCTGTTCTTCATCTTAGCTAGAGTTTCTCTACCCAACTGTATCTACTTTTGCTGGACACCAGAGGGAGAACACAAAATGCATCAAATTTGCTTTGTAATTTTAAATTGAAAGGGGGCCCTGTGAGTAATACAGAGATACAGTCTGAACAGACAGGACTGAGAGTAGGAAAGCCAAAGTGGAAATGCATTCCAACACAGGGTTATCAAAGGCATCAACAAAAGCCTCTGTAAGTACACAGCTGACAAGCACAGGATAATGTGGCCCACTGCTGAGCAAGGAAGAGGCCCCAGTTGCACAGGAGGGGAAAAAGGCTGAGGTAATAAGTACCTTCTTGATCAGTGAAAATAAACAACACACTCACTGGATGTATAAAATCTCCAAAGAAAACAATTTGAGGCATTCAAAAGGTCTCTATAGTTTTTTTTCTCTTCTATTTTTTTCCCTTTTATTTTTATCCCTTTTTATGTTTTTTTCTCCCTCAAGGGAGATGAATTTTACTCTACAGCCCTTGCAGCTAGGAAATCTCTTTACAAACAATATAATGACTTTGTGGAAAATCCATGTTTACTGACCATTAATGCACCGCGCAAAGATATATCAAAGTTCCTCCTGTTTAATCCTTCTGACTTGAATTTGACATTCAAATGGGCAGAGGTTGCTAAGGAAAACACTTCACAAAAGTGAAGAGATAAATACGCGTACTCCCAAAGGGGAGACAAATTGGTTGTACTTCTCCGGTTCCTTTTTCTTTTTTGTTTTCCTCTATCCATCTGCAACAATCAAAGCTTAATCAAATAACTCTTGCCTTGCACAAGAGAACATGAAGATGCTCATATTCTCTTTTGAAATTTCTTATATGAAATCTCTCCTATATTGAGAAGTCTCATAACTAAGCAAATTTTTACCCAATCCTTCAGAAAATGTGTCAGTTCCAATACTTTTTAAAGGAAATGCAGACTGAAATTAATTTGACATGATTCTAACTGCTTTCCTGACAGCTTGTGTGAGAGTTTACCTCTTTCTGATTTCAGGACAATATGGGAAGCCTCCATGGGGCCATTTCTTTGTGGCAGCGGTGCTTTACTATTTTTCTCCTTCTGTTGCAGGGAAACATTCAGATCAAAAGATGCATTAAATCCAGTGCAGAAACAGACCTCCCTGCTGCTCAGGGTAACTTTTTGCCTGTTAGAAGGAGGAACATCCAGGCTCAAATCTTGTATACACACAGCTTAACAGAGTGCTCCTCCCCAAAAAGTTACTACGACAAGCATAAGATGCAGGAAAGCAGTCTGCCGAATGCAAAATCATTTATCCTATATGTATTTTTCCATGTTCTATACCATGTTCTATCTTTCAATCTGATAACACGAGCCTTGACAGAGAAACAGGCAGAAACAGATTTGAAAAAGCAGATACCAGTTTAGCCACCCCTCTGTCCTGCAAGTCCTTCGAGTCACATCCTCCACAAAAATACTGAATTAGCTCTAGAAAATGTGGGGTTTTGATATTTGTGGGGTTTTTCCTCTCCTGCGGCTATATCCCTGTATCTTGTACTCAACAGCTAAAACTTGAATTTCTGGAATAAACAAGTTGTTTACTTTTCTAAGCTTGTTTAATCCAATATAGATGTTTCTTTTTCCTGTCTGACTTAACACATCAACCAGTGTACTGCAGGCAGGCTGCCTCTGAGGATACTTACTGAAATCTCAGCTTTCTGGGATCTCAGGGCCATTTAGCTCATCCTGTCTCCCAAGTATAGGCAGTCACACATCAGTCCTACTTTCCTGTGATCATCAGTATCAATGCAGCCTTAAGGAGTCTCAAGCCACAGCATAAGTCTAGTGATCCTGAATTGTCCTGGTTTGGCCAAGTTAACTCAGTTAGAACATAGATAATTTCCTCTCAATGTCTATTAAACCATAGTATCACCTTTTTTCTCTACCATCAGATTTTGTTTGGGGATTTTCTGCAAAAGGAGTTCTGAGAAGATCTACCTCCTCTGATCTTACCTCACAAATACCTCTACCTTTTGGTTTTATTGTTTAAACTGGTTGTTTTGCTTCTTCCTCTTGAAACAAAATGCCCTTTTTATGCCTTTTCCGTGGTGTTTTCCCACAAGGCACACAATAAATTGTAAGTCTTTGATTGTATTTAAAAGAGGACTGTAATGTCAAATTTCTAGTAGCAGTTTTCTCTGGGGAACAAAAAAATTCATTTTCATTCCACTTTGAAAGTTTCGTTGGCCCTAGTTCAAAAATTCCAGTGAAGTTTTGTTTCACATCTCTAAATTCTCCTACCACTCTGCCAAGTTTTCAGGTGGAAAAAAAAAGGAAAAACAAACAAAAAATTATTTTAAATATATTAAATTGCGCCCCATTTGATGCATCCATTCCTTCATTTTAGACGTGTGTCTACTTCTAAGCAGAGACCCTACTGTTGTCAGGATCACCTTTCAGCAGAAAGATGGAGTATCTAAAGTACACATTCCCCATGGAAGGGAAAGACACTTTGAGGGCTTTTTTATTTGTTTGCTTGTTTTTAGCTTGCTTGCTAAACAATGACTGGACACAAAGCAGGACAGCAAACCACTCTGTCCATTAGAGAAACTTGCTTCAGCAGTGCTAAATATTGCATTCTCTCTCAGTAGCTTCCAAACTGAAGCTGGATTATTTTCCCCAGAAAGAAAGATGCTGTAGCTAGTGTGTATGAATGACTTCTGGTTGACTCTGTTTTGGTGGTGTGAAGTTTTTGCCCCAGAAGCCCCTGGAGTGTCGTGCTTTTTGTTTGTGGTAAGATGCTCACACAGCACCAAGGCTGCCTTTCCAAGGACTCCTCCTCAAATGCCAGTAGGATGGAGATGAACAAGAGGCTGGGAGGCAATAGAGTTAGACAGCTGACCAAAGGGGTATTTCATGCCCTAAAAAATTTTTTTACCTTTTTTTTGTTTCTATGCAGAGAATTTACTTTATCTTTTTTCCATTAAACTGTCTTTATCTTGACCTACAAGCTTTTTGTCATATTTTTTCCCCCGTCCTGCTGAAGAGGGACAGTGAGAGACAATCTCGCTGGGCCACTGGCTGCCAGCTAAGGTCAAACATCACATTACTGCAAATAAATAAATTTTATTTTTGTCCATGTTTTTGATGGAGCAGCTTGAACAGACAGTATAGCCATTATAGGGGTGCAAATACAGTTTGCACTGGCCAGCATTGTGCCATGCATCAGAGGGAGTTTAGGTTGTGGCAACTACTCATTTAGGAGTCAAACTTGATTGCACCAATTTCAACTTGCCAGGATTCAGACGTGGCTCGTGCTGAGCTATGTTCAATATTTGTGTTGCTTTAGGAGCAGATTTGGAGCTTCCCTTTTTCCTCCACAGGCTGCAGAGGCCTCTGAAGCATTCTCCCTCAGTGTGTGCTCCAGCCTGGTTTTTGAGGGAGGGAGTCTCGGGCTTTGTCCCATCCTTTTTAAGAATAATAGAGCCTCTGCAAGCAGAGACATTCCATTCCCTTCAGCAACTGCCCCTCTTAACCATTCCTAACAAGCTGAGCTGGATGGCAAACCAGGGTTAGTGTGACCTTTTTTCTGGACTTAATCCCAAACCACCCTATATCCCTCCCCAAATCAGGATCTTCTATATTCATACACTGCAATTTAACCCTCAGCTTCAAATCATTTCCCTACAAGCAGATTAACCCTAGAATTCAACAGTTCTTGAACTATGAGGGGTTTTTTTAGTGGCTTTGTTGTTGTCTGTGTTGTTGTTTCTTATTAAAGTCTTCTGCTTCATGAGTTATCTAGCAACATAACTCTTCAAGTGAAAATTTCTCAGGAGTGTTTGCTATAAATGAAGCTGTTGAACTTCATAAAAGCATCCAATGTATGTATTCAGATAAACATGTTTCTACCTGAAAAGTGGTGTCCAAGTTACTGCTTAGGTGATTGATGTTTTCCACTGATTTGTTTATCTACAATTTTGGTGCATTATATGAGCCAAGAAAACAAAACTAATATGCAAAATAATTAATTGTTCCACTAATTAAGGATTGCAATCTCACCAGTGAAATGTTACCCCAGCTGCAACACCGTTAACACACTGCTAAAATGATGCAGTTATTAAAGGTCATTCATCAGAATGATAAGCTCAAAATTGATACACACAAACTTTCTGTGGCATTGTGCTCACCCTCCTGGACTTAAGAGCTGAAAATGGATGGTTTGGGGTTGTCTCACTGGCTTAAGATGACCCATAAACATCCCAAGTGCTTTGGTAGGAGTCTGATATCAAAGAGAAGCTTTATGTAGATGAATTAATGTGGATTCATTTTTGCATGGATGCTGCCAAACGTCTCTTATTCAATCTTCAGTTCCACCTAATATCCAAATTTGCCGTATATCATTCGAGAGATACATAGTGGTGGTGGGATGTGGTTGTGCTCTATGTTATGCACAAAACCAGCTCATTTAAAAACAATTTTATTTCAATTACAAGGAGTTGATGGCTGGCGTCTGTAGCCTGATGGCTGGCGTCTGTAGCCACAGGCTTTTGATCTCCTCCTACATCCACAGCTGCAATTGCAGTGCTACACACAGTTCATTCTACACCACCAACCTCTTGTAATATTATCTCTCGATGCAGGGATATGGAACAGCAGGACTAACACTACACAACCATGCTAAGCTAAGAAAAAGCTCTCCATTTCATAGGGAAAAAAAAAGTTACTAAGTTTTGATTTCGCTTTCTTTTGACATATCTTGGCTTATACATAACAGCAGAAATACAGGTAGAAACTGTAAAATCACTTGTGTATTTGGGACTTCATTACACCAAGTGAGTTGGATTGATGAGTAGTCAGTTAATAGAAATACCTTTCTAACTGGTGGTCGGAGATATATATCTTTGTTATTGAGAAAATTTCTTCCCAAATCTAATTACATTAAATTTATGAGTAAACATATGAAACATGTTCTTCCTATATCCACCAAGCTTTGCAGAAATTGGTGGTTACATGTCTAAGCCATCAGGAATATTGCCAATATTCATTATTATTAAATCTATATCTTTATATTAACAATAGAGCTGGGGAGAAAACCCAAATATTTCTAATATTATGATTCAAAAACTTACCCAAAGGAATGAACTAGATCTCCATATTGTGAAGGGATTAGTGCATGAGAAAAATGATCTATTTCCTGTGAAATTTAAATCATGTACCCTGTGGAATATTCCCTATTTCCTGTGAAACTTAATTCAAAGCATGAACAATATGTCAAACTAAAAGCCCTGGGGACTCATTAGTTCTTTTCCATTGGTACAAAATAATCTCTAAAAGGACCTGAACAATCTGTGTGTCTCACAATCCAAGACTACAGGGACTAGCTGTAGGAATGAATGAATTTTCAGTCTCTGGCAACACTGAAGCCAGCAGCACTGCTTTCACTAAGGAAAATAAGCAAAGGACTGGCCCTCCATCACTCCTCTCTGGTGAGCCTGCCACATGGACTATCAGTGATGCCAGATGTAGTGATGGAATAACTGCCCACTGACACAATGGGGCATAAGTCATAATTTCTACCCTAGTTTGCAAAGATTTCTGTGATATTTAAACCCCCTTAAACCTGGCAAACCACTCCTGACAAATGCTGAAGTACTTTAATGCTAAATCCCCAGTCACAGCAAACACAAGAATGCTCTGCCATGGGGAATCACCTTTTACTCATTCTTGACAAGCATCATGCATTTATTACATGCCTGTGGAAAATAGATTAACCAGGCTGAGAATCTTGAACAACAGACCCGCTCAGACCTCAAGCTGTTGCTTAAGATGTCAGAGGTGTCATTTGGATCAGTTCATATGGCTCTAGCCACAAATCAAACTTGTATATACTTATTTATTTCAAGACCAGATCCAAATGCTACTGAAATCAACAGCATTCTGTTAACAGCAGCATCCTGTGTCTGCTCAGCCATGTATTTACAACTATTCAGTGGTTCCAAGAGTTTTTCAGAAATTGCTCTGCAAATAACTGAAAATTATTTCAGATAAGACAGCTTTACCAGGTCTTTCTACAAAGCATGTTCCTGTTCTGGTAGTTGCCTTCAAAAAATAATTCAGTGTTGAAACAAAGTAATAAAAATTTCAGTTTTCTGAAACTCCCTTTCTTGTTGAAGATCTCTTACTCCAATGTGTTGATGAGGTGAAATAACCTCTGACCAAAAATTAATTGTGGAGGACTTGATTCAATAGATATTCAAATACAAATGTATGCGAGACTACTGGTATCCATCTCAACCATGCGCAGAATCAAGGTTTGCATATTATAATAAGTTTCATACAACTTTTCCTGCAACATGCAGAGAAAGCTACCTCAAGAGATTAATCGTTCATTAAGCATTCAGTAGGAGTCAGAGACATGTGAGTTAGAATTGCCTTATGAGCAAATTTCTCCTCAGTTGCTCTGGTTAAAAGAGCACAGAAACCATCACAGACAGGGCTGCCTCCTTTGGAGTGTGGGGAGAAAGAGAAATTGTTGATTGTGGATATGAGTTTCACAATGCTGTGCTGGGCAATCTCCTGGAGTGGGCTCACGTGTCCCAGCTGAAGATTAAATTCTCTAGGATCACCCAAGTTCCTGCAGACCATCCCAGTGAACTCTCTCTGTTCAACAGAATGTTCAACAAATTATGTTCATGGTTTGACTTCTTGCACAATTAATAGTTTATCTCCATTTTAATGCATTGTCTGAGTGAGTGACAAGCACTCATAGGACTGTGTTGTCCAGCTATAGGACAGTATCCAATTGTGCACACCTGCATGCATGTGCATTCCTTGGTAGGAAGAACTCCATTAGCTCACCTCACTACTATGCAGAAAAGTTCTGACGGGTGGAACCCTGAATTTAATTGCTATAGATTGGTTTGTGATGTTTGCCAATGACTGTCATAAATGTGACATTACTTTTTCTGTTCCACTGAACATAACTTTCCCAAGAAAATTTTGTAAAGGGAGAATGGTATGCAAACTATAACGTTATAGAATGCTTGATCTGTTCGTTACGGATGTTCTTGCTTTATCATTTTGTAAGTTGATTTGCACTTGAGCTTCCAGTCAGGGCTGGTCACCCATTAATCCTATTTCAGATGCACAAATTCATATCTGGCTTATGTCTTCTAGCCTTGTTCTTCACATTTTTATACATATTTGTCTACAAGACACACATGGAGAGGAACAGAGATTGAGTTCCAGAGCTACAGCAATCTCATCCATTCTACTCACATAAATGACTGAAAGAGCTTTGCAAACAAGACAAATATTCTCCCGAGGATGGGAAATGGGAACAAAACCAGTTTGCACTAGAATGCAAGCTCATGGGTACAAAGCCAGCAGCCCTTTTAACCAGACATTTTTGCCTATGACCATGTGGCATTGAAACACAAACAGGCCTTCAGAACTCAAAATTTATAGCTACATTTTCACTCTCACTTTATTCTGCTTGCCCATCTTAGAACATTTAGGGGGTTTGTGACCAGTCTAAAGGCCTACACCATCATTTAATGTCAAACAATTAGGACTTGTGTTAATGGATTTATGACTGCAGGAAATTGATGAGGTTGCAGACAGGTCCATTAATGACAATCAAAAATTTCAACATAGGCTGATGCAGGAAGCCGGAAAAAGTTTCAGTTGGCACTGTGAGAAATGGCTGGATTTCACAATCTGTGAAGGAGAGTTGCCCGAATGATGGCCAACATGAATAGAAAACCAGGAGGGGAGAACTAGGGACATGTTGGGAAAGAACTCTTGCAAGAGAAGAGCACCATCAACTTCAAATTTTACATTGCCCAAATAACACTGTGCAAAATTCCAAACCTAGGGCCAGATGTATCGAAAATGCAAACAATGGGGAAGAAGATGATCAGGACTGAGTTGTTTATTTTGACAGCAATTGTACTGGAGAAGGTGAAGTGTAAGGGTAACTGAGGAGACTGAAGTCATAGCCAAGGCCTTTATGTACTTTGTGACATCACCAGGGGGACGGATTGTGACCTTGTGTCTTATACAATACAGTATCTGTATCTTACATATGTCAATTGTCACATTCAATTGTGTCATCACTGGTGGCAGAGGATGATATTACCAAGTGATGGATTGTGACATCAAGGGGGATGATTGTAGCATCACATCCTTCACTGCTATATAAGGTGCCAGCAGAGCCTGGGTCAGATTGGCTTGTCCTGGACTGCTGACGAGGATGTTTGCAGGAGGGAGCAGCACATGGTCCTCAGCTGTTCCCTAGGGCTCTGTGACACACAGACATGGACAGGGATATGGATGTGGACAAGGAAGAGCCATCAGAGTCCAGCAGCCAGGCAGGGACAGCTGCCAGTGGCCCGGCTGAAAACAGCCCCCCTTGCCCAACAGTTGTGGGTGGCCTCCTTCCTGAGGTCTGGGTAGGACTTTTTTGCCAAGAGCAGCATCTCTTGGACCTGGTGCAGCCCTGGCTGCACCAGAGGTTGGTGGGGATATACTGGGATCAGTGGTGGCTGGTAGAGAGTGCAGAGAGCAGCATCCTGCACAACCTATGCATGCATGGCCCCGTGTCAGAGGTTCTGATCCAGAGGTTGCAGCATTTACTGCAGGAGCATACTGGACCTTTGGTCCATAGCATCATCTGTGTCATTGAGAGCTGGTGCAGTGAGAGGGCCAGGGACCTGCTGCATTCCCATGCTGCCAGGGATGAGGGGGACAACCCTGGAGCTACCTCTAGCTCCAGCAGCTCTAGCTGGAGATGGAGTCCAGCTGGATCCCACCATGGTTCCAGCCACCTGCCTTCTGTCCCCATCGCCACAGAGCAAGTCCATCCCCAGGAGGAGCCAAGGCAGGAAGTGGCTGCAGGTCCCTCTGCCCAGGGTTCCCATTACAGTCCCTCCACTCTCAGCCAGACAGCGACCATTTGTCTGGGGGGACACAGTGCCACCCAAAGAGGAAGGCTCACAGGGATGCCCCCCAGCCCAGGCAGAAGCCCCACTGGCAGCACAAAGAGGGCTGGGGAAAATCTTTACTAAAGAAAAAATAAATGTCTCTTTCCCTGACACAGTATGTGGGCATAGTATGTGGATACAGTATGTGTTTCTCCCCCTTGTTATGGTGCCTTTCTTTGATTTCACTCCAAACCCTCAGCCAAGAGCCTCAGTGCTGCAGGAAATAGAAGAGGCTCTGGAAAAGCTCGAGTTGATGTTTCCACAGGAATCATGAGTGAAGGTTGCCTTAAACTACATCACAGAGAAGAGGAAAACTCTGATGAAGCCTGACACAATTTCTGCCTAAGCCATGAGTGAAAAAGGTACAGTCAGAGGAAAGGTAGAATTGAAAGGTACAACCAATTTCAGCTTTTTCAGTCATGTGAGGAAAGAAATATTTGCACTGATGGAGAAAGGATTGATATAAAAGGAGACCAGGAAGAAAGGGGAAAGTGCATCAAACCAGGAAGAGGAAGAGGAGGTAATACAGAAGCATGCTCATATGGACACTCATCAGACACCATGGATCCTCCAAGTGTTATTACTGGTGTCATTCCTTTTGTTGGAGAAAAGGAAACATAGTAAAGGCTGTTGAAGAGGGAAAGAAAAAATAAAAACATTTAATACATCATCTTTTTGTTTCTGATGTTCCTCCAAACAAAAAGCTCAGGGGTTACTTGCAGAAATGCTCCTGAACTGTCGACAGCCACAGCCCATCCCACAAGAGTGGGCTGGCAAAAGCTGGATGGCAAAAGCTGCTCCCCAGGAGGAGGGTGTGGAACTCAGCTGGCCAACAGCTTCATCCAGGTAAGAAGAGGGGCAAGAACCAAGGAACAGCTCAGGAGGTATCCCTTGCTGTCCACCCAGGAAAAGCAAGGGGCAGGACCAGAGCTGAAAGAGCCACACACTGCAAAGCCCAGCTCTGCAGCGACATCAACCTGTTTGGGGTTCTGTGCTGTCCTCATTGGAAACAACATCTTTGAGGGCAAGGGCACATGAAATCCCAACCTCAAGCACCAGAATTCACTTTAGAAATCCAAAGGCCTGCTGGAACATATTGACTATTTTTCAGCAATGTTCTTCATTGCTAGAAAACAGTTTCCTCAGAAATATGCTACATCTGGAAGTAAAAGGGATTTTGTTGAAATATTCAGAAAAATCATAATAAATCTGTCATTTTTGGTGGATAAGACAGTCTGGGTCTTCCAGTGATGCCTTAGCACTGAACAGTGTGAGACATTGGTGAAGGAGAACTAATACTTCCAAAAATCCTCGGGACCAGTCTGACAGATGTACGTACCTTTGTCACCTCAAAGTCAAGTATTTCAGTGCTTTTCAAACAAATTCAATTAAAATTTACTTCTTGAGACCAACACATAGTGCCAGTGTTACCTAGGTATTGAAATCCTTCAGAAAACAAGCAAGAAATACATTGCACTGAAAGGGTCAATCAGCAGAACTGAAACAAGCTGTGGTTGTTCTCCCACGCATGCTGCTTACAAGGCTTTACAGAGGCTCCATCAGGTAAATCACTCAAGAAGACTAGAAAAACACTCTAAAAAGAGAAAAATTCTAATTATTTGGTGACTAATTATTTAATTACTTTGTCCTGTAGGACAAAGCTAGATGAATTTGGGTTAAAGCAATGGATAGGACTCCAGAAATCTAGTCTTCAGACTGTCTCCAGTGAAGAAATCTGGTTTTGACACCGAGCTTTTAGTCTCATCTGTGCATCTCAGTTTCCATGTATTTATATTCAGAATATGAAAAACAAGGCCATGATTGTATGAGCTATTCTGTTACTATGGTAATGGATGGCACAGAAGAGCCTATTAATAAATATTTGAAAAATCTGCAGCCACCTCCTTACCATCTTCACAATAAATCTTACTCTTCCCACCCCATATTGTTTTGCATTACTATTTTAAGGAATAGGTATGCATATTTTGAATGTTGGGCTTTATATAAGGCAATCCCATTGTCCATATCCCCATGGGAAGAAGAAATAGCACTTGTACATTCTGTACAAAATTGTAGGCATGCCTTACTCAGAAACACAGCAATATATAAACATAAAAATTAGCCATGAACACACAACTTTTTTTTTTTTCTTTTTTTTTGAGGGGGAGACAGAGAAATGCTTATTTCCAAAATCTAAAGCAATTTATAATGAACCCTTGTGCATTCAAAAGGATTATTTAACAATATTTGGTCAGGTGTGTGGAGAAGATAAAAGGACATTGAAGAACCTGAAGTACAATTCCTTATTTTCCTTGGGTTATTTTACTTGGCTCTGTGCACTGAGGATTGCATCAGATGAAATATCCATTTGCGACTTTCGGTATCTGCCTCTGGCACAAAGGAGCAGGCAGATCAGGAGGATTACAAGGATGCTGTGAGGTCGTGCAGGGAGAAAATGAGAAGGGCCAAAGACCAGTTAGAACTTAATTGACCACTGCTATAAAAGACAACAAAAAGATTTATGTAAATACATCAGCAACAAAGGAGGGTCAAGGAGAATCCTTTGTTGGATGTGGAGGGAAACAGAGAGACAAAGAATGAGGAGCTACCTTCTTTGCCTCAGTCTTTAATAATGAGGCCCCCTGTTCCCGCACTGGCTGGAAGTTCTCCATCTTTTCAGGAGGCCATTTTGGGGCAGCTCCAGGGCCCTCCTCCTCCTCCTCCTCCTTCACCCAGGCATGCCTGGGAACACTGGAGGGTCCCTCTGCTATCCTGCTGTCTGGCCTTGAGGGCCCTGGACACAGGGGCAGGAGATATCTATGGAAAACACAAGGTCAGCAAGGAGGAGGGTGGGAGTCCTGTGTTGTTTCTTTGCGTCCCATGTTGTGCCGCCATATCCTTCAGGCACTGCGGGTGTTGCTGCTGGCACCTATTCCGGTTGGTTCAGATTCTCACCGTTCCCACTTAGAGCATGAGGGTCACACTGAACAGTAGCCAAATTGCATTTGCTTTTATTCACCTTCCTTAAAGCTACCTGGGTTTTTTTGTTCATTTTGGAAACAGATTCCTGAATGTATGAAGTGCATCCTTTGACAGTCTGTTCTCCCAATGCTGTGAAATTTCTGCTTTGGTTAAATACCAAAACTGGTAGCTGAATAACCTGTGCAAAAGGGAATAGAACATGTTCAAAAACTTGAATACTTTTTCACCCTTTAGGAAGACAAAGAAAATAATCTTATATATAAAAGGTTGAAGTAAAAAGAGCAAGAGAAGAAAGCTTTAAAAAATCAAGAACATGCTACATGAAACGATCATTTCAAATGTAAGCATCAGATAAATTGGAAATTGATCATTAAGCCAATGCTCTGTTTTTGTAACTATTGCAAAACACAGTAATATTTTCCAGAAAAGTACAGTTGAACTAATATATTTAGTAATGGAAATAATTTATGTGCTCCCTGGAGAGACATCAAATGAGTTATGGTATTTCTGAAGCAGTTATGGGTGATTGCAGTCCTAAAGGAAAATGTGTTCCCTTGTAAACAGCTGTGCTTGCAAGACGTTTTTATGTTTAGATTATAGACAAGATAATGTCAGAACCATGCTGTCTGTTTGAACCATACAGTTTCCAGACAGAGTGGAAGAAGGTGTTTGGAAATCAAACACTCCAAAAGGCAGCTGGGAACACCCCGAGTTTGCTGCAGTTGTGATGAGACTTCTGTAGGTGGACACACACATCTGTGCTGGGCTCCCACTGAAAACCAGCTTTGCTTCACACCAAAAAAGAGCACAAATCCAGATATTTCCAAAGAGACAGAAAGATAAAGTCCTTGTCAGGGGCATGCCTGGATTGGGAGTATAAAACAGACTTTTATTTTTAGCTTTATCAGAGTGTACCTTGCTTTGTTTTTTCTTTCTTCATGAGTCTTTTGCAAAAATTTGCAGTTTCTCTATCCTGAGTACTGACGACACATACCTTAATGTTTTTTGTTTTCTTTTAATTTGGCTTAGAATATTTTCAGTAATAAAAAGACATTCTTCACTGAAGGACACACCATGAGGTGAGGTTTTGAGTCTTTGAAATGTTCAAGTCCCCAGTACTTCCCTTGACTTCAGCTGCAAGAGGCAGATGGCCAAGCTGATATTCCTGGACAATAAGAGGGAGATGTATCTTCCATTGCTTGGCAAGAAGTTTTTCCAGCGAGCAGAAGGATGCAGGCAGAACTCCAGGAGCCCTGCAGAATTTGTCACTGATAAACACACAGGCTCACAGCCACACATTAGGATGAGGAATAGTCCATACCATTTAAAATCCAAGAGCAGAATTCCAAAATCACTTCTGAGCTCCCTTAGGCAGTGACTAAACTACCTGTGACAGCAGCCAGAACGAGATGTGTTTACTACTGAAAACTCCCCTTAATCCCAGTTTTGTTCCTTTGCCACAGCCCTCACACGAATATTTCACCACGACCTTTAGTGCTCCTGGAGCTACTCGGACAACAAATGCCACTTCCCTTTGGCAGAGTCACAGACAGCCTGAATGGGCACAGATGATGACAATTTCTTCCACTTGAGATACCTGGGCTCTTAAATGTCCTTGACATGCTTCCACTAGCTCAGCTCGGCTTCAGGTTTAACAAGATTTGTGCAGTCATCACACAAAACAGTTCATGGAGATATTCAGCTGAGGCTGGGGAATGTATAGAGACATTTTAGTCAGCAGGGAGCAGCACTAGAACAACCTGAAGTGGCGTTTGCAGACAAAACAAACCCAAGTGAGGAAGCAGAGAAAAAGGCAGAAGATGCCTGTGAAGGTCAACAAAGAACCATTTCACACCAAGTTCATCCCAAAACAGGTGCATTTTCAGGGCAGTTACCATGACTTTTTGCTTTGCAGTTTTGGTTTCTGTATAAAAGACTTTATGTTCTCTTCTCTTACACCCTAAAGTCCAGAGACTAAGGTGGCCCCATAAGTTTTTGTGAGCAGGTTTCAAAATCTGTGTTTTAAAGTCACTAGTGTCAAAAGCATGAGTACGCTGTATCTGGTGTTGCCGGAAGATTCCCTTTGTCTGATGGGATTCTACTTCCTATGCAAATATTTTTATTTACGTAAAAGTAAAATCTGGAGTCTAGGTGTTCCTATATTGGGTAAGAACCACCTGTAAGAAGGAAGAAAATTATCATGATTCTCTTCCCCATTCTTTAGACAAGGAATCAAAAAAATATATGCTAAATTCAATGATTTATTACTTGCTTTCCAGGAATCAGTTTGCCAGGAATTCTCACTTTTTTCAGCAATGTAAACCCCTGAAAAGGACTCCAGGTGGATTGGTCAGAAAATTACAGATTTCTTCAGCTTTTACTATTCATGGTGCTGTGGTTAGACCAAGTAACCTAAAACGTTGGCAGGAACACCCTTTGCTGCAAGTATACTGTAGAGATAAAGAGGAAAGGATGGGTTCAGGACCAGCAGTTAGTTCCCAGAAGATCAGGAACAGTTTAGGTGCTGCATGCCCATCATACCTACATCACCTTAAGGGATACTGCTGTCACAGCTGTTGGCGAAAAAATGTCTAAGCGTCAGAGATAAAAAGGTGAAGGCAGTGACATAGCTGTGTGCAAATCAAAGGGAGTTTAAATTGTTTTTCCTACGCTGCAAGATCTTACCTGCTAGCAATAGGGCAGAGAGGGGAGTTTCAGCTGGAAGGCACACAGAAACAACAACAACAACAACAACAGAAACAAGGGAGATTTTATAATGAAGTAAAAGCCCTGGAGCAGAAAACAGGTGGTTGGGAGCTCCTAGTTTGAGCACTTACCCAAGGGATAGCCTAAACCCAGTAGGCTTGTGTGAGAAATGAGAAAGTCCACCCTGAAACCAGGAAGTTCATGACAATAGGACCAAATGTTGTATATTGGCATGAGATAAAATGACCAAGTCAATGACCCAGTTAATGACACAGTCAATGATCCAGTCCTTCCTGGACAGCCATATTAAAGACAGCAGTGCACTTTTAGGAACATACCCAAACCATGCTGTAGGAATATCACATACTCAGGAATAAGAAATTGCCTTTAAAGTTGGTCAGGCCTGAAGCATTTGTTGTATTCCATTAATTGCTATTCCTACTTTTTTTTCTCTTTCCTCACCACAATAATTTACATACTGGCATCCCAACAGCTCCTTAGACCTTCACTCCAGCTTGTGATGTTTCATTAGCAGTGGGCTTCTCTGCTCAATTTTATTTACATCTGACTGCCTCCTGTCAAACTTCTGTGCACATTTACTATTGTTTGCAGTTTACTAATTCATTCAATTACTTCTGGGTTTTGAGCCCTAGGGATAATCTTGTTGCAAATTGTTTGTGTAATGAGACTCTCACTTAATTGTATTAAATGCCAGAATCTGCACTTAAAACAGCATTAGACACACAGCACAGTCACATGGAGACTCATGAGTTGGTGGATGTTACAGAGGGGAATGCCAGAAGGAAGAAGGATGCCCCAGCCACACTCTCAGGACTATCTATGCTAGAATACTATCTTATGTTGGAGATATCCTGCTTCTCTAAAAATGTGAGGTACATGAACAATATACATGCCTGGCATGATCCGCACCTCTGTTCTACACTGACACTAATTCTTATCGCTAGAACTTCAAGATCATGATAAAGCACCATCCTGACTAAGGTTCCCATATGATTTCTTCCAATATAGGTACTTTCTGATTTCTGCTTCTTATGTAGAAAATGTTTAAGAATAAATAATGCTCCTTCTCTCTCACAAGTTTTTAATTCAATTCATAGAATATATTTGTATTCCCTGAAATTTGTTTTCATACCTACATCACTTTGACAAGGGAGTGTTCTGGAAGAGACCTGGATGCAGACCTCATCAAACTACCATACAGAGCCAAAACTGCCTGGCAGCTGTTTGGTAACTGACCCAGTACTGGATCAGTCAAAGCTTGGACTGGTCATAGTGGTGTCACTGACCTTGACACCATCCAAACTTTCAACAGAACATCAGAAAAAGCCTTGGTTCATGGGAGAAAGTGATCATCCATCAGTTTCAGAGTCTATTGTGTTATAAGAGTGAAATTATTTCAGGGTTGAAGCACTGAGTTTTTCTCAACACCACAAAACTCATTGTGACCTGGCACAGATCCCTCAAGGTGTTGAGGGTGTTGAAAAACCTTGAAGAGACAATGCCTCTATAGCTACTGCTCAGTACACTGACAAACTCCTACCAAATGACCCTTGCTATTAACTCCAAGCACCACAAGGCATTATTTCCTATAAATCCTGTTTGAATAATACAGTGGAAAGGTATTAAATAACAAGCCATCAAAGGGCATTTGCAGAGGAACCATTAGTAGGCTTGTGTAGAAACCAGATTAGAGACATTCCACAAATCCAAGAAACGTATCCACTTTCTTAGGCTTTTGCCTGTTGTACCTTGTGCTCCTCAGAGAGAGACATTAAGCTGTGGGCATCTCACTGAAGTCAGCTGTGGGTGACCCCAGTGGTTTGTCTCAATAATTCTGCTTAATTGACTGATAAATCCTGAACTGAAAAAAGCAATTGTGAAAAAACACAAATCTTGATTTTCAGTAAAAAACTTCCATCCTTTACTGCTCGACCTGGCTGTAGTCTTCAATCCCTAGACAAAATTCCAGGGAAGTTTTCAATTGATTACTCAACATGTCACTGAAAATAGGGCTTAGCAATGTTTGTAGTTGGGAAAGCAGTCACACAGAGCTGTTATTCAATCACTGTTAAGGAACAGGATCACACACTTTCAATTGTCAGAAACTGTTTTTCATTGTATTAAGTACATAGGGATGTGTCTCATGGTTTTGGATATCTCTTCTATGAGAGATGTCTTCGTAATAATGCTTCTCTTACCTCCAGAACTGTTTGTAGTCTGCTTCTACTCAAACCAATTATTAAACTCCCTATGGCAGAAGAACTGAGCTCTAGCATAGCATTTTAATAGCTGAGTTTTTAAAATCGTTGAAAATGAAGGAAGAGTGCTTGCTTTTCTTCCTTATGAAAGTGATTTAAAGGAGATTCAGTGGCAGCAGAGACTGAATTCAAATGATGTCTGTAGTTTAGGGTACACAATATGTTTATGATGATTGACTTTTCCGAACTAGAAATCTTTCAGTAATAAGCTGCTAAGAAAATTAGAGAGGAAGAAAAAGGAATACGGATTTTTATTTTTTTTTCCTGAGACCAAGACTTCTAAAAAAATCAACTTTTAAATATCTTCTTCAAGGCCAAGAACCAGAGGCAGAGGAAATTTTTGTCCATATCAAGACGTACTTTCTCCTTTTATGGGGAATGTATGAAAGAAGATGGAAAAGTACATTTTACTGATGTTAATTGTATCACCCACCTAAGGCACTTCAGGTCTTGAAAGTTGGGATTGTTTAGCCTGGAGAAAAAGGAGACTCAGAAGTGACATTATCATGCTTTGCATCTTCCTGTAGAAGGTGGGGGTTGGTCTCTTTCT
>VXBQ01002388.1:248-62973 GCA_013400175.1 Phainopepla nitens
AAAGCAGACACCTTGAGGGTGGTGCTTGAAGGCCCATGGGCTGCTGCTTAGGGCCTGCTGTGAGCCTGGGCTAAGGGAACAGACCTGGCAAAGTCCCCAGCATGACAAGGCAAACTCCTGGCTCCTGACTGGAGTGACAGTGCCCTAAGGCAGAGCCAGATTTCAGGTGGTAAGGGGGCATTGATGTGCCAGGTGGTGACACTTCACAGCTACTCAAAGGAAGAGCTGGGGTCATTCTGGGTAGAGGAACCTGGCAGGAACAGTAGGAGAGCACACCAGGAATTCCATGAGAGGCCAAGCTGAGTGGGCCAACAGCACCTGCAACACCAAGGCTGTTCACAGGCAGGGCCAACCTGTGAGCCAGNACTGATGGGCGGTGGGGAAGGTGGGAGGGAATGGTAGAGGATCCTGGAACGCCATGGGGAAGACTTGTTGAAGGCAGTTACTGTCTTTTCCAGGTGAAGGCAAGTCAATGTTGACTTGCTTCATCTAATGGAATGCTTCAAAATGTCTTGAGCTAGGTGTCACTCCACCTGCTTCTGGATACTCTTCCTGGCTTCAAGTGATACCTTAAAGAACCTAGAAATAAAACAACACACTTTTGACATAATATTTGTACAGGAGGTAATATAAAGGCTGATCTTTATTGGAGCCCTCTAGGGGCAGATATGGTAAATGTCCTCCCCCCACATGGGTTGAATGCAGTTTTACAAGCTTAGCAAATTAGCATATTTGATAAAAATCACCAATTAGGACCACATATGGTGAAGGAATTCCTCCCTCGGTTCAACGGTCTCTAAATCTTCTCCCACTCCTCCCCCCCAGGATGGAAACTAAAATTTGTTTATCAAAATGTGTCTCAAAAAGCTGTTTCCAGCCTTGGTTCCCAGGAAGAACCAAGATAGGATTAAGGGCTTTGTACCCTCTAGGGCTTAGAGCTCTGAAATATGTTTTGTCTTTCTGCTTAGGGAAAAGGTAGGGAAAAGGACTGGGAAAACTAGCCACAGATACAAGAGGCTACAGAGCTACAAATATATGTGTAAAGAATACAGAGAATATATAAAAGAAGAAAGGCAAAAGTCAATCTGGCATCACCAGGCCAGTGGAGTCCTGTCTCATGGTGGGTGATACTCTTCCCTTTGTGGTAATTAAGATGGACTGTGCTGAGAACAACCACTCCACATGTGTACTGGTTCCTGCTATGCTGGCATAACCTTCCCCAAATATTTCCTGGTGTCAGAAGCTGCCTGCTCACTAAGGACACTGAGTGCAAGTGTGTCACTCCAGGCTCGGAATGGTCACTACCCTGGCCCAGTGAGCAGACCAGTTTAGAGCTGCCCTGGAATCATCCTGGAACAACCTTATTGCACTGTCTTGGCAAAATTCTGCTGCCCAAACAATTTCTCCCAGTTCTGCACAACCTTGGCCAGGACATCTCCTCACCTAAACCAGGGATATTTCCCATCACATCAAACACCACAAGGCATGTGAAACCCCTTTTTGCATGCCATGAAGGGACTTCAACTCCCTCCTCTGTGTGCCCAGGGACCCTAGAACCTATTGTGTGGCAGGAGGGACACAAGGCTCTCCCTGTGCCTGTCTCCAAAAGCCTTCAAGTAGAGTCTCGAGCCCTTCCACCTCACAACTTAGGGGGGCCTCCATAATTCCTCTGTGTCTGCCTTACACTGATCATACTTTGCACGCCTTCTCCACCCACTACCCACGATTTCACCAAATCAGCACCAAATATCATAACAATAGAGAGGCTCAAATCCACCCTTTTAATTTGCACAGACTCTGCACACAGAGTTAGAACATCCCCCCTCTGGCTCCTTCCTGCTCTGAAAATCCCAGCAGTTGGATATTTGGAGGAGATAGGCTCCAGAGGTACCCCTCTACAGTCCCATCTGGGCTGTCATAGTGCTGAGGAAACTCGCCTGTGTGACCATTCCAGAGGCAAGGATGGCTCCAGAGAGCTGGCAGGTGCCCTGTTTGATTCCCTACCCACATCACTGTTACGCAGTCAGAGCAGGTTTCTGTACCCATTCCACCCTGAGGTTTCATCAACATAGCCGCAGATGTCTCATTCCATAAAGAGTCACCAGCTCCTGCTGCGGCTCTCAGTGTTGTCTTGGTGTAAAGGACAGGTGTCTGCCAAGGAAAGCGGGAACTTCCTTTGGAATGGAAAATGTGACCCCCTTCCCTCCAAATTATTATAACTTTGCAACTACAGGATTTTCAGGCAAAGATTTGAGAACAAGAGTAACAGTTCTTTACTAGTATGTCCAACAAGGCAAACAAACAAACAGCAACAGCGGCAGCAAGAACAAACAGAAGCAGGAACCCAGCAGGAGCCTTCTCTGGGTGGCGGGCACTCTCCCCTTTGGCGCAGTTCCAGGCACAGCCGGCAGGGGCGCTGCTGGCTCCCGGCTCGGCAGCGCGGGTGCAGTGCTTCCTCCGCGGCTGCAGGGGGCGCTGTGGCATGGGCTCGGCCGCCGCTCTCACGCGTTAATGGCGGGGGGGGGGGAACAGGGGGCTTCCTTCGGAAACTCAGGGGAAGCAGCTGGTCTCAGTGCCACTCAGAAAGCTGAATGGATTGCAGCAGGAACCTCAGAGCAACAGGCTGGAACAGCAGAGGCAGGCCCATCCTGGAGTAACAAAGTGTAGTAAAGATTCTGGAGCTGTGCCAGAAGCCGTGGAGTGTTCAGGCAGGCACAGAGTGTCGGGTTAATGTGTAGCAAAAAAGCCCAATCAGCAGCAGAAAGCAGCACAGCTGGGCAGTGGCTGCCAGGCTACTGCAAGCAGCAGCCACAAGCAGCTGGGAGACGTGCCCTCTGGAAGGGGGAGGGAGGCAGGTTCCCCTTCTTAGTGAGGCTGGATGTTGGAAGGGTGCTGGTTCAACAGCTGCTCTTGCGAGCAGAAACTCACCCACAGAAAGGAGAAAAGCAGTGCAGGACAGAATTCTACAGTGGCCGCGAATTCACCCCACAGCAGCAGCAAACCCGACCATTCCCTTGCGGCCCCGAGAGGGAAAGAGAGTGAGGAGCTGAGCCCAGCTCTTCACCCCCCAGCCAGAATCTCACAGTATATCTCTACACTTCCCAAGAGAACCCCACTGCTCAGAGAGAGTAGCAAACTGCACCCTTTCCCTCTCCTTGGCTACATCTTTTGTGTCTCTTAAGTATCTGTCCTTCCCATCTCTTAGGCAACAAATGGGAGAAAAGGGGCTGGGGGGGAGAGGAAATCCCAAATGCCAATAAGTGTCCATTCCTCAGGCCTGAGCCACAGCTTCCTGTGCCCTCTGTGGGCAGTCTCTGGTCCAGAGCTCCTGCCAGCCAGAGCTCGATCTGCAGCTGGCACTGCAGCTGCACACCCAGATCCCTGCCCCAAGTGGATTCCTCAGCAGCTGCCTGCCCCAGGGACTGTACAACCTCATCCTGCAAGAAGAGGGGCCTAAAGAAAGCAGCCGAGAGCCTTCTTACAAGGGCAGGTCCTAAAAGGACAAGGAGCAGTGGCTTTACAGTGACAGAGGGTAGCTTCAGATGAGATCAAATGAAGGAATTCTTGTCTGTGAGGCTGCTGAGATACTGGTATGGGTTACCCAGAGCAGCTGTGGATGCCTGTTTTTCATGTAGGCAGGGTCAGCACAGAAGACACAGACACCAATTTCAAGAATAAATGTAATTTTCTATATCAAAACTGCAAAGAATTGCAAAAGGATAAGTAAGCAGGGCATCAAAGCATTAGTAAAGAATTGCAAAAGGATAAGCTAAGCAACACATCTAATCATTACTATAAAAGACTGCCTACAGTGATGAAGAAAGACACATCATATGTTACCCTTATATTTTACCATCATCCAGGTCTGCCCATCTGCTGGGGGAAGCCACAGTCATAGTGAAGGACTGGATAACCTCTCCCAGCAACGGGGACTCTCTGCAGCTGACTTCACCTACAGGCAACAAGGTTTCTGGCTGTGCTGTGAGAAGTCCCCGTTTTGATACTGTTGAACAAAAAAGATACCAAAATTTTTAGCGCAGGAACATCTGATTTCAGTCTATTACTGGGATGCTTCCAAGGCCTTGGAGGGCTCCAGGAGGAACCAAGGGAGTGTTTGATCCTACACCCCGAAAACAAGGCAAGATAGAATCTTGTGATATTTCTAAATATGGAAAGGTGAATCGATGTTTCTCCAGTGAGTGGACATAGATAACATTTGGTTGGAAGGTTCACCCAGAAGCCAACATTTGGCCTGTTGTTCCTGCCTCAGTCATTGCCTGTTGATTAGGACTTAGTACATCAATGCCCCATCCCTCAAAGTGTTCAAGGACAGCTTCTGAAACAGGCTGTGTACACTGTGGACAACTGAGTGTAGTGCAAGCCGTGCCCATGGAAGAGGGTTGGAGCTATGTGATCTTCAAGGTCACTTCCAACTCAAACCATTCTATTGCTTCTTGATCTATGCAGCTCCTCCCTCTGTGGGCCCCAGACCACAGATCCCCACGGTGCCCAGAACATGGAACCCATCCCTCCATGACATCACCCCGGGGCCGAGGGCAGCCCATCTGCTGCGGGCACTGCGGCTGTGGCTGTGCTGCTGCACGGAGCCCTCAGTGCTTGCAGCTGACACGTGCCTCTGGCAGCCATGAATTGGCTCGGCCTCCTCGTCCTGCTGACCCTGGCCGGGCAGGCCCACAGCATACAGAGCACCTGCGGGTAAGTGGCCCCAGGCCCTGGGAGGGAGCCATGGCAACACCTGGGGCCTTCCCTGGAGGGGCCTGCCTGTCCCCCATGGCCGGGCCACAGCTTCCCACCACCATGGGGAAGAGTCTCAGCCAGGTGCTGGCACGGACAGACACACATCCCATGGGCTTCCCTGGCCTGCTGTGTGTGCAAGCCCTTGTGGGAGGGCAGAGGGCTGAGCTTCAGCCTGAGCCACAGCAGGCCAGGAAGCAGCATGGAAATGACTTTCTGCTTGCAGAGGGACCTGTGGGCTTCGAGTTGCGCCAGTTGTCAGCAGCCCCATGACTAACTACTATGGCAACGTAGCTCATGGCATGACACGTGTTGTGGGCGGCAGAGATGCCAAGCCAGGGGCCTGGCCATGGATTGTCAGCATCCAGCATCCCTGGGTACCAGAGCTGAGGCATCTGTGTGGAGGGTTTCTCATCACCGCTGAGTGGGTCCTCACTGCAGCCCATTGCTTCGACGAGGTCACGTAAGAAGGGGCAGGGAATGGGGACATCCAGCACCAGCAGGTGCCCTGTCAGCAGCACCACCTGCTACTCCCACCCCCTTTCCTCTCAGGCAGCCAGGCTGACACTGCTCAGGAGAAGCCTGGCCTTGTGCCAAGGCTTCCTAGCAGCCTCCAGCTTGACATTCTCCCAGCCTCAGGCGTGCAAGGGCACTTCCACCTGCCAGAGCACTGCTCCCTCTCTGCCTTGCCAAGCAGAGGTCTGGCAACTGCTGGGCTGCTGTGGCACATGGCTCTGCTCCCTCTCAGCCCTCTCTCCATGCCTTCTAGGGAAATCAGCATGGTGTATGTGTTGATTGGGGCCACCCAGTTGACTCAGCCAGGCCAAGGGGCACAAGTGCGCCATGTCAAGCAGGTGTTGCTGCACCAGTACTACAACCCAGACGACCATAGCTATGATATTGCCCTGCTGCAGTTGGACCATCCTGTCCAGTGCAGCCCCTACATCCAGCTGGCCTGTGTGCCCGACACCACACTGAGGGTGTCAGAGCTGCAGAATTGCTGGGTGGCTGGCTGGGGTGCCACTGCTGCAAGAGGTAAGTTTCCAAGAGCGACTCCTAAGACATCTCAGCACACTGGGTAGAGTGCTTGGCCTTCCCCACTGCAAAGGCCAACGTTGGAGTCAGGCTGGAGGAGGTATGCCTCAACAGAGATGGGCCTGGCCCTCACCCCAAAGGCAGGCAGTAGCTCCATAGCCTCTGTAGAGGCAAAGGCAAGCCAAAGAGAAATGGATCCCCCACAAGACAGCCTCAGGAGGAGAACTCAGGAAGGAGCTGCTGGGGGCTCATTCCTTTCCCTGCTTACAGCTCAAAAATCAAGTGATCACCTGCAAGAGGCCAAGGTCCAGCTCATCAGTCTCAAGATCTGCAACAGCAGCCGCTGGTATGCAGGGAAAATCCACACCCACAACCTGTGTGCTGGTTACCCACGGGGCAACATTGACACCTGCCAGGTAGGAGTGTGCCACGAGCCACTCAGCACCCAGCAGCACAGGCAGCACCGCCCCAACACAGCTCAGAGCCTCCTTTGCCCACCCACTCAGTCACCCTCCCAGCACCACTACCCACTGCACTGGGGCTTCCCTCACACTCCCCATCCACACCTGCCTGCCCAGGGCCCCCCTTGTGCCAGAAAACCCAGAAAGCCCAGCTAGTGCTCTTGGCGGCCCAGAGGTCCACGTGCCAAACGTCCATCCTCTGCACATCCAAGAGCCCTGTGCAGAGAGGACAGAGAGAACCCTACCCTACAGGACCCCAAGCCACTCACAGCCAAGCCTCTGGAGGCTCCAGCCCCTGAGCAGAGCCTTCCTCTGTCTGGAATACAGCTCTGGCAGGGGCTTTGAGAGAGAGAGACAGCCCCAGTGCTGGCAGGGGCCACCAACACCACCTTAATCCTCTGTGCTCTGCTGCAGGGTGACAGCGGTGGTCCTCTCATGTGCCAAAAGAAAAACAGTGGCCGCTGGTGGGTCATTGGACTAACCAGCTGGGGAAGAGGCTGTGCCAGAGCAAAGCTGCCTGGAGTCTACACCTCCACTCAGTACTTCTATGACTGGATCCTGTTCTACATGAGCCTGAGCCCAGATGGAAGCTCCTCTCCAACATCACGGGCATGTAGTCATTTTTTGACTACTTCACACTTCTGGAGTCATTATATTACCACCCTGCAACCCCCTCAGAAACCATGGCCAAGGCCAATCCCCTCTCTGAAACTAATGCCAGCACAAACAACATTGGCCAAAGTTAACACCTGCCCATTTCTCATCAAGTTTCTGGTGGACTTCTTTACTCGAGTGAAGGAACTCCTCCATCAGATCTTTGTGCAAAACACACCATGAGCAGCAGGACAGCCACAATCCAGGACACACTGCAGTGCACTGCACCCAGGGGCAATGCCTGCTGATCCAAAGGCAGCCTCAATGTCAAAACCCTGCTCTGTTCTGACCACACACCTCTCCTCTGTGCACACGGACAATGGAGTTGACACACCTGAAGTAAAGTTGCCTATGATCACAGGGAACCATCTTTTCAGTGCAATTCCAGCTGCTGAGCAAGGCAAGGACCGCCACAATTGGCACCTGCAGAATGAGCCTGAGGGTAGACCTGCAAGGCACAAAGGGACAGAGTGGCTCCAAAGAGCCCCAGAGTGCCTGGTCAGAGAGGACAGTGCTCTGAGCCACATGGGCTGGAGGAACCTGGTACATCAAGTGACCTAAGGCAGAGCCAGATTTCAGGGGTAGTAAGGGGGGATTGATGTGCCAGGTGGTGACATTTCACAGCTACTCAAAGGAAGAACTGGGGTCATTCTGGGGAGAGGAACCTGGCAGGAACAGTAGGAGAGCACACCAGGAATTCCATGAGAGGCCAAGCTGGGTGGGCCAACAGCACCTGCAACACCAAGGCTGTTCACAGGCAGGGCCAACCTGTGAGCCAGGGGGAGAAGATCCCTGGGCTTGGCTCCACATTTGGGAGGAGACAAGGCCAGAGAAAGGGAGGAGTCAAGGAAGATGAGAGGGCTGTATAAGCTTGGCAAGTGGAGAGAAGGGGCAGTCAAAGAGCCAGCTGCACAGACACAAACTGCAGCTTGGTGTGCTCATTTGCCTGAGTGCTGCATATAATCACCACAGGATGGGAAAGAAACTCTTTTGCCCTTAATTTCCCACAGCAGAATGGCATGAACAGTTCATGCGATTCTGCTGTGGGAAATTAAGTGCAAAAGAGCAGGAGCAGGAGCATCCTCCTCTGTCTGCAGCATTCGATTGCTGCATGTCCCTGGGCACCCTGGCATGAGGGTGCCACAAGCGCCCTCATAAGTTCGAGCTCAGAACAGGGACAGAACTCACCGGCAGCAAGGGCATGGAGCCTGCCAGATGGCATTTCTCAGGCTGATGTGGCACAGACTTTGCTGCACCTGCATTTCACTGCACCTTCTGCTGGAAAAATGATGCAGCTTGGGCACTTCACTGCTCACCCACTGTGACTGTGACTAGATTGGCTCCTGACCCAAGCATACATGTTTCCTGCAGGAGCCCTGTTCCAGAGTGATTCTGTTTTGGGACAAATCTTGTGGGAAAAAGGGCTGCAGAGAGCAGGGTACCAGTGAAAGTCCCCAGGGCCTGCACAATATCATCCCGCAAGAGGGGCCTAAAGAAAGCAGCAGAGAGCCTTTGTACAAGGGCAGGTGCTGATAGGAGAAGGGGCAATGGCTTTACAGTGACAGAGGGTAGCTTCAGATGGGATCATAGGAAGGAATTCTTGACTGTGAGGGTGCTGAGATAGTGCTATGGGTTACCACATCCCTCGAGGAGTTCAATGACAGGTTTTGAGCCAGGCTCTGAGTAACTGGGTCTCGTGCAAGGTATCCTTGCCCATAAAAATTAGATGACCCTTAAGATCCCTTCCAATCCAAACCATCCGATAATTCTAAGATCTATGGAGTACATTGAGTAAAACGCTACCTTCTTCAGCACCACTGATGATCTCCAGCTGTCATTCACCATTCTTAATTAGCATAAATTAATACAGTGAATACAGTGTCATATGCAGAGTTCCAAATTTGGTCTCTGATAATAAGTGAAAATTAAAACATCAATTTAGTAATAGTTACAATAGACACATCTATGCCATAATGTCAAATTGATACAAGCAATCACTGTATCAAATACATGCATTAGTGCCCTCTGAGCAATGTGGCTAGTACTCATGGGGAGAGACAGAGAGAGAGCAAGTACTGTATACAAAATATAAATATATATCAAAAAATAGAAAAATAGCTATCCGAAAGTATTCTCTCTTGGGCTATCTCTGGCAGACTTAGCTGGCAAGGCATTGAATTCTTTGTTTCGAGCTCTTACATGAGCAGGAGGCAGAAGGGGAGCAGGATTAGGATGATGAGGATTCCTTACTGCTGTCACAGACAGTTTATGAAATGAAGAACAGAGGATGGAAAGATGCATCTGACAGTTCTCTTTAAAATAATTCAAAACCTTTATTTTGGAGAAAGAACAACATACTGGAGAAATTCCTTCAATTTTGTACCTAGACTGAGTGTTCTGACTCAAAGCAAAGGCAGGATGGGGGTGAAGATGGGATGGGTGTGCTGGTTTGAAAGCAAAACCAGTGAGACTCCAAGTCAGAAATACAATTTAATAGGAAAAAGTAAAATACATGCAATAATACAAAAGAAAAATCACTGACAAGTCAGAATACAACCTGACACTGCTAGTGAGGGTGGTGGTAGCAGTCCAGGTGAAGTGATCTGGCTGAACTAGTGATCGTGTAGAAAGGTCTGGTAGCTCTCATCCTCTGGAAACCAGTGGATAGCACTGCTGTTCTGTTTGAAATCCCAGATTATATCCAGGTGGGAATGCTTGGCTCCTCCCCCTGGGCAGAGCATCTCACAATGGGATGATATCATTTTATCAGTCATGCGGTGGGCCCTTGATTGCCCATTAAACAGAAATAGCTCCCCGAGGGAGTTATCTATGATTCATGGGGCAAGGCATTGATGGCCCATTAACAGGAGATAGCCCAGGGGAGGAGACAAGGAAACACTGTCCCTCCTGGTTTCAGCAGCTCATGGAGATGGTGATTGAATACATACCTTTACATTGTAACCTAGGACAATGGGCCAGACAGTTTGTCTCATCTGATCACTCTGAGTTGGATTAAGTCTGGATTTAAGCAACCTTTCCTCCTCTCTACATACATAGGGCCACTGCAGGCATCTCCAGCTGAAATTAATCTACAACAGTCTGTAAGGCTTAACAAAATTCTGGCTGTGCCTTGTTCAAAATTCATTCTTTGCAGTTTGAGGTAATGTGGAAGGCATGAAGACTAGTCTCACTGTTCTTGAGATTTTCACAAAGCCCTCTGGAGTGTTTACTATCCTGGCCTTCAGTTACCAGAATATTTTAACCCAATCTCTAAATAAACTGACTCCTAAAGTCATTTTACGGGTTTATGTTTTTGAAGTAATAAGATTTTTAAGATAACCTGGATCTTTTTAAATCACTGAATATTTGTTATGAATGCTGTTCCCTCAGAGCCCTATCATTTTGCATTTATTGATTTTCACCCAAGGATATGATGTAAACAGAGTTTTAAGAGAGAGACAAGGTACATTCACATACTAGAGGGTGGTAAAAGCCTACAGCATTTTCACTTCCCACAGTTTCCTGTGCATTTTTGAAAGTCTGTCTGGGGAGAGATCCATACCATAAATCCCTCATATCCTTCTTCAAAGTGTCAGACCTCCTGGTATGAGATTGCAATACTTAGTCCCCTAAATTTTGTATAATAAAGTTACCCACATTTCTCCTTGGTACATTTCAGGCTCATGTGAAGTTGTGAGTGTTGGGATTTGAGTAATTGTAAACCGTGCCTAATGCTTAATAAAGGAATGGTTTAGATCACCCATACACGCATCCAGAACATACCAGAGTCACGCATACTTGATTCTTATCGCGTGCTGAGACGGGATTTTTTATTTGAAAAGCCATATCTGGTAATGAAAGCAAACCCTGCCCCTCTGATATTTCTGCCAGTGTGTAGCAGTAGGATGTGCAGCACTAAAGCCCGCAGGGAGACAACCTGTCTTGTTCCTGTTTTTTCTTACCTTGGTGGATCAGCTTTCCAAGCTGGCATCCCTGCCTGCCCTTATCCCTGCACACAGAGGGGAGTTGTTGCTAAGCAGCTGTGGAACATGCATCACAGCCTGGTTTGAAAATGAAGAATTAACTACATTAGGTTTGATGAAGACAAGGTGCAGCTGAAGAACAGGCAGGAGAAAGGAAAAAAGTAAAATAAAAGGCAGCTGTGATTTGCACTAGAGAAGAGAGGGTGTCCAAACAAAAGAGGGAATTTTGGAAACAAAGAGAAAATTATGTGTGTGGCCTAAATGGAAGAAATATTTAGAGAATGAGGTGTTCTTTAGGGCAAGTGCTGTCCGTATGCTTATATATCACCTAACAGTGCAAAGCTCCAATCCAGGGGTCTTCAAGGAAAATATCATGATAGAAGCAAGTGAACAAAAAGTGCTGCCACAAAACCTTTCACCTCAACCTCTCACTGGTCCCAACTTAAACACAGCCTCACAGCCACCTTTAGTAGGAGATAAAGAACATGGAAGGAAAAGGGCTGGAAATTAATAGTTCAATTTTTTTGTCCGGGGAAATTTTTACCTTCATTGACTCCTTAAGCCATCCTGCTTTGAGTGACATCAAGGTTGCAGTTGCCTCAGGTGATTGAGTAGTGACTGGGGACTCACCATGTATTTTTTGTAACCCTAGCAATGTCACTCGGCATTCATGCATAGCTCATAGAGAATTTTTCTTCCAATAAGACATTCTGTGCTAATTAAACATGGCCAAATCCCATTCTTTTGTATTGCCTGAATTCCCGGGCCTGAGAACCTGAATCACAGCTTTCCGTGAAAAAGCAGGTTGGCTATTTGGCTTAATACCTTACATTATTTTTCTAGAGACATGAAGGCCAAGCAAAAACTATGCAAGTTTTTTTGAGTGTATTAATGTTTTGTCCTTAATTCCTTGCAATAGTATTTATTCCCATCTATGTTAACTTCTCACAAATATTTCAGAAACCTCTTTCACAGGATGAAGTAGTGTCAGGAGAAAAAACTATGCAAATATTGAAGAACATTGTCCAAAAAACCCCTGTACTATAAATGTGATTCTACTGGTTACAGCCCCACCAGTCGTGTAGCATATGTGTACCCCACCAAACTTTTGGTCTAGTTATGACACATCAATATAAATGAGAATTCAATTATTGTGTATTTAGACTGGAAAATTTATAGACCAATAACTGTTTGTTGCAATTAAAATGTGAATGAATCTGAACAAACTTATCACTGTCTCCTGGTGTTCAGAGCACTGAAACAAAAGCTGAGAGAAATAAACACAGGTGATTGCTTTGCCCTAGTGCAGCTCTGCTTACAGTAGGCATCAGTCAATCATTTGTTCTGTTTCTTCCATGGTTTTAGAGGTCTTTAATAGATTTCTAGAAGTCTTAATTCACAAATGTATTTCAGACAACTCTCAGATACTACCTAGAGTGTTAAATAATGCAAAATATATGAATCTCATTGGCTTATTTGGTGACAAAGTCCAGCTGGATGGATTTCTTGCATAATTCATATCTCTGAAGCACTTTTTAAAAAAATAAGTGGTTGTTTCAATAAATATGGATTTTCAGCATGTGATCTAGACCTTTCTAGAGAGGTGATTAAAATTTAGGAACCTCTGTTTTGGTTTTGGTTAGGAATGCAGCTGATATATCCATGGATGCAGTATCCTTCCTGCTTTGCTACCATGCTACCAATCAAGCAAAAGAATACTCATTTTCTGTATTTGAAGTTCATCTTTTCAAATTCTTTATCCATTTCAGTAAGACTTTGATGTCACTGATCTGATAGAAATATCAGGGAGAGTTATAGAAAAGAAAGGATGGGTGATCTTCGTGATCCTTAATGAGAGAAGACCTGAGAGCAGATCTGCCATCTCAGAGAATGAGTTCAGACTGCCATCTGGGGGATTAGGGCTGAGAAATGCTGCGTATATTGTGGATCTAATGAGATACCTTCCAGTAGTCAAAGCATCCCCTGCAAAAATCTTATCCAGTTAAATTTTTTATTTAGCTGTTCAGTTCACAAAGTATTTGCAAACCTGACCTCATTTCTGAATACTTGCCGAATTGTTTGTATGATAATTTTTGACCTAGAATTTTTCTTCTAACATCTCTTCAATATGTTTCTGATCTGTGACTAGTTACTTGACATGGGACTTTTGCTCAGTTTTGATTGGGTGGGTTTTTCTCCCTTGGTTTCTTTTTAAAGAAGGAATTAAAGTATGCTACATAGTAAAGAGCGGTTAATTAACAAAAATCATTCTGTCATAGTTAATGAGGTCGTATAGGCCATATCACCTGTCTGTGATGGTCACCAGAAAAAAAGAGGACCAGTCTCTACCCAATCTCTACCCAGACATTCATAAGAAATTGGAGAAATGCTTCCCTAAAGTTTGTGTGTGCAATATTGGCTTTGTGCAAAAGTTTTAAGACCGACGTCACAAAAAACATCTAATGTAATAGCTGGCTAGAGAGAGAATTTCCACCCACAAAGGCTTGTAGGGAAATCTACACTGGAGTGCAAAGCAGCAAGGGGGCCAGAGCTGCCAAATCACAGGGGTGTGCAAGACAACTTGACATGGCTGGTTTTCTGTGGTCACAATAAAAATGGAATTCCCTATCGACTATCAGCCTAAAAGGTGGCTCTAGTTAAAGACCTGTAAGAACTGAATATAGTTATTTTCTGTAGTAACTTTCACACGAACTGAACAGTACATGAAAATACTTGCAACTGCAGATCCACTCTACATAGAGGTAAGTAGGTTGTGACTGAGTAAAAAGCAGATCCTGTACAAATACTTTTATATAGTGCCTTTTCACATTTTTGTGTGAAGTAAACGTCCAGCAGTCATTAGATAAGTTTTTGTACACACAGAGAGAAATCCCCATTTCATCTGTGCCAGAGAAAGCTGCACAGCCAGGCATTATGTTTGGGTTTTGTCCATAGCTTAAGAACAGAAGACCTCAGCACTGCATCTCAGCAGGGCACCTCAGTGATTTTTGAGAACCACAAAATTTTTTGTTTGCAAGCCACACTGCCCCTTCCAGCTGAAGAAAGTGGTAGAGTACCATAAACCTTTGTACAAAACTGCAGCTTGTGAACTATGATTCTTTCCTTGGCACATTCAATTTATTATTTCACACATTCAGGAGCAGGAAAAGAGAGGAGATCACAAGTAAAATTAAGAGAAGTTAATCCTAGAGATATACACATACACAAGGTTGTCTGTAATTTGTCTTTTGTGTTTCCGTAGCAATCTCTAAATTATTTCCTTTTTTTTCAAATGGAGGAAAAACCCCACAGAAGGAAACAACTGAATTTCTCACCCTCGGAAGAGGTTTTATTCCCAACAGTTATTCAGGTAGCAAGAGGCTTATCCACACATGCAGAGAAAGTTACATATCTGGAGCTCCTGGAAAAATCATGAAAGGATTTCCTGGAAGGAAATGAAATATCAAAAACTGAAATGGAAGGGAAGGGTTGGGAATTAGATGAAATCTCAAGATTTCATTTCTTTTCATGAAATGATGGATATTTTAGAAAGGAAAAGGTTTTCCTAGTCCTCTTGGCTCTTTAATCCATAGCAGCGATTGTTCATGGCTGGAGCAGAAATACAATTGGCACTACCTATTATTTTAAATACTGTGGATGTGGTCAGTGTGACTGGACTTGCAAATTGGATTAAGCCTTCAGGCATAATATTTCTGCTGAAGTGCTATCACCTTCCCACCTAACTGAGGTAATGGATCATATCAAAATCAGAGTGCCATTTATTAAGGTATACTTAAGATCTGTGAATGTTTTTTTTCCTCAAATGCTTAGCAAATACTAATTTGTCTTTTAAATCCCCACTTATAATAATGGAGAATTTATATCAGTTAGGATATTACTCATCTGTTCATTTTTGCAGGATTTTACTAACTTTTCTTCTTTTTATATGTAACTCCAGAGAAGCAGAGAGACCAGAGTCATTCTCTCATTGTTAAAAGACATAAGGAAAGGGAACATCCATAAATGCCTCTGAGATGATGACTGCATGCACAAAGCAAGCAGCTGTGTACTGCTGAGCTGGGTGACATGGTTAGGGGTCCAGATCTCAGCTATAACAATGAAAATGGCATGATTTGTGCCTCCTGAGAGGAATAAACAATGTCTAGATAAAGAAGGAGGATAGAGCAGCTGCTAGCTTTAAGCTCTATGTAATTTATTTACCTTCATAGTGCCATGGGCTCGTTAGATTGGCCAGTGTCACAATCACCAAGTGTGCCAGTGGGCTAACAGTTAATCCCATTAGCATTAGCTGCTTAGTTTCTAAAACTGGAACTGAAATACTGGATGACAGTCTTGCTCAGCTTCATTATTTTAGCTAGACTTCTCCTTCAGATCTGAAGAACTACACAGCATGAAAAATAAATTCTTAAAAGAAATTAGATTGGCAGGGAAAGAGTTGTTCTTCACCCTTTCAAACCGCCTGCACAGAACAGCATGTGTTTACCATGCAGAATGAGAGTGCAATTACAGTACTTACTTAAATGGCTTTCTAAATTGGCATTTTAAACAAACATTTCAAGAGGATCCTGCTTGAATACACCTATTATACTAATTTCAAACCATTAAAAAAATACTAACTCCCTTTTTATGCTACTGTATCTGTATAGATTTTAGGAATAAAACTTTGTTTCCTGTGTCTCTATTTATGCTTTTGCCCTTTCAAGAGTCAATCAGAGTATTACAATTACAAAGTAGAAGCAAATGGAGTAGCTAACACAGCCCCCTCTTCACAAGCTCATCTCAGATATGGTATCAATTCTTTTTATATTTCATCCACACGGTTCTCTGGAGAAGATATCCTGAGTTCTGCAGCACAGACATTAGCCTCACTACCTTAGCCTCTACACTGTTTTTCACAGGTTCAGGAAGATAACATGCCTTTGAATTTTAGTTTGTAAGGTTTTTTTTTTTTTTTTTACAGATGCAACTGCAATTCACTCACTAGCAGTCAGACTTTGTGTGCAGGAGCCAGAGCTACTGAAGGAGAGGATACAAAAAAACAACCCAAAGATGCTTTGTTCCCTGGGACAGCTGGTTTTGGTTTAAAATGTGGTCTTGGGGAGAAGACTCCAAGCTGTGCACCTACGTGTAGTCCTGTTATGTTCCTGAGGGCTGACTAAAGTCAGAGGAGTGTGTGTGACAGGTGAAAGGCATGTACAGGCTGTCACTAAAGCTGTAGCAAACCAGAAGCAGTGCGCCCTTCTTCAGGTACAGGGGACAGGAGGGAGTGCAGCTCAGAGCAGGAGCTGCTCCTGTGTTTTCCAGTTCACTGGCAAAAACAATTTGTGATGACTATATTTTGCTGTTAGAGGGCAGCAGATATCCTCGGTTAGGTCTGGAGACACGGTGACCTAGTTCTGCCAGGGCTCTGTGGCATCTGCGATGGCCAAGAGATGTTGCCAACACTCCTTTCAATCTCTGGGTCTGGCCAGCTCAGAACGTGCTAAGTTTTCATTTTTCAGGTTAATATTTTCCATGTCCTATCTTTGTCAGCTCAGGCTTTTGTCAGAATTTGATGATGGTTTCACAACCATCCTCAGGATGGCAATTAATCTAAAATTTATCACTCTGCTAATGTCAGCAATAGTCTTGCCAAGCATGTCTTCAAATCACTTGATGTTTCTAGCATTTGGAAGTGAGATTTTTAGAAAAATGTAGTGCTGGACACTAGACCTATTCTAATTTTTAGAAACATACTGAATTCACAGAATCACAGCACCTTTAGGGTTGGAAGGGACTTCTGGAGATCATCCAGTCCAACTCCCCTGTTGAGCCAGGGGGGCAACCTACCTGGAGCAGGTGACACAGGAATGTGTTCAGGTGGGGTCTGAATGTCCCCAGAGAGGGAGACTCCACAATCCTCTCAAGCAGTCTGTTCCAGTGCTTTGCCACTATCAATGTAAAGAAGTTCTCCCTTATGCTGAGGTGGAGCTTCTTGTGTTTTAGTTTATGGCCACTGCTCCTCATCCTGTTGCTGGGCATCACTTAATTCTGTGATAAAATTCTGATTAAACTACTTAAGCTTACTGAATATCTGCTTTTAAAGCTTGCAGGTATTTCATCAATACTGTGCTTTTACTTTGTTTTGCAGGATACCTCCATGACCTTCTCCTCCTTCAGCTCTCCTCAAACATCTATTACCTTAGGAAAGCAAGGAAACAATCAAAAAATTGGCTTAGGTTTCTGGAAGCCTTTTAAATTTCAACTCTTTCAATGATGGTAATTTAACAGTTAATTAAAATATTAATCAAACCTACATATCCTGACCTAGGATCCTGTGGCAGCTAAGTCCTGCAGATTCAGTTCTACAGTATAGGAATTTATCTTCAATTTATTTTTTGTCCATTTGACTACAGTGATTTCCAAAGGAAAACTGTCTATATTCTTGACTCTGATACCTATAAATATCACTCTAGAAAAATGGCATTTAATTGGTTCCTCTGGATTTTTAGTATCAGCAGCAGAAAGTTCAGACCCAAGTCTTCAAAATAGAAACTCTCTGGAAAAGTGTAAGCTCTCCCTCTAAAGGTGGCATGCAGAAAAAAAGGAACAGATTAATTGCATACTGACTGCTTGAACTCAACAGCCCAAGAAATCTAATAAATGAATCCAAGAGTCACTGCTGTCATTCCACACCAACATCATAGGGGCATTGCTTTCAGAAATTATGCAGGCAACAGCATCAAGATCAATCTGGATATATTTGTTATTACTTTACCTAAATAAACAAACACGAGTTACCTGGAAATGCCGCAATTAAGATCATAGCCAAGACCTGCAAGCACATTTCTCCTCATATCTCATGACTGATCTTCTGCCAACCAACTTTTATGTGTGAGGTAAGAAAGATTCTACAGAAACCAAGTCATCCCAAACACATTCCTGCCATGCTCTTCATCTGTCCTGTACATCTCTGGAGAAAACAGAACATCATGGTATAGGCCATATTGCAATGCACATGTGTAAAGAAGAATGGAAGCTGTGTACAGAGCTTTAATTTTGACATTTCTGAATCCAGTTGTTTAACTTTTAAAGTGCTTGAGTTTCACATTGTTTTTAAAAGCACATCACTTCACCTTGTTGAACTTGTACTGACCCAAGACCTCAGATGTCTTGATTCCTTTTTAAGAGACTTCAGAAATTCATATTTGAGGAGGAGCAGGACCAAGCATGTATGAAGATAACAGAGTGCCTGGGCCACTTTGGAAGGTGCTTCACAAAGCTGATGGGGAAGTCACAGTCCCTGTAGATTCAGCTCTGGCCGCAGCAGTACTTTGATGGCAGGGCCAGCAGCATCTCCCCTGTCTCTTAAAAAATGGAAGGCATTACTGGTATCACAGCCAAAATCATACATATAAAAAAACCAGATGTTTAACTCTTTTCTGGCTTCTTGTCCTCTAGAAAGTATCTCAAAACAGCTTACAGTGAGAGTTTAAAGAAGTCTGAGTTGTATTAAAACTCAGGGGATTTGTTATTGTACAGTAACTTTAGTGGTAAACACTCAACATAAAATAGGAGAAAAGTCAAGCTCTAACTTGCTATTTTAATAAATTAATAATTTTTTTTTCTTCCAGACAATGAAGATAAAAGCCCTTTTAGCAGGGCAGAGTTTTAAAAGTTTAGGTCTCATTAAAATTTTGAAAGATAAGTGCATAAATAAATCTAATTAAGTTGATTGATGAAAAAAAATTTCTTGCTTCAGTGTAATTTCTTTAGAAATACCAGTTTTCGGCTAAAGGAGAACATTTCCTAGCAGAAGGACTTTACCTACCTCCCCATTACTCATTGCTGGATTTATTTAAATAAATAAAGTAGTACCTCTTGTGGCATATGGGGCATCTTGCTGATGAAAAAGTTATATAAAAGGAATGCTGTTGGACTACTTTTCCTTGTTTTTGTGGAAGAGAAAGAAAATTGAGCAATGAACTGATAGAAACCTTTGCTTTATGCAGGACGTGTTTTAATTTGGAGAACGCAGATGCAAATCCTTTGAAAAATCGGTGCCCAGCAGCATTAGGGAAGCAAAGCAACTATGGTAAATAATAACAGAGTAATCCATTTTAGTACAGGTGGGTATTTGATAACCTCATGTGGACACTTGCAACCCGAGGCCATGGGGACCAGTTCCAGCACCTCAGCTGGTCTTGCTGTGCCCCATAGGTTATTCCTGCTCAGGGGTTTTCACACAGAGGTCTTGAGGAGAGAGTTTCTGCTGATCTGCACAGCCAGGCCAGTGTAAAAGAACTAAGATAAGGTAATGAACATCTTCATTATTCCACATTTAGCCCTTTAAGTTCAGAATCTTACCTCATCAGATTTTGGAAGTACTTTTGTTTGTTTTATTAATGCAAACACTGCCTAGAAGTTCAGCATTGTAATTAAATATTCAATAGAAATGTGTGTGTTCAGAGTAATTTCTTCTTTCTCCTCTTTACTGGTGAATCTATTTTGAATACACATATTGTTTCTTCCTGTGATTTTACACTTCATGGATTGCTATTGCTTTGTAGGAATTATTCAGAAGCTTTCTGCTGCACAAATAATTAGTGGTCTGCCCAAAAATGAAACCTTCTACAGTTACCTTGTTTTGGACTGCTTCTCTTGGAAATCCTGCCCAAACATATCAGCCTTATTTAACATACTGAATATAAATGTTTCCTTACAAATTAAGAAAATGAAGGAAGTCAGAGGTGCAACATCCACTCACAACTCCAATATTTAATAATATCCTGTCACAAGGGATGTTATTGAAGTGTAGTCAACAGAGAGGACTGTGCCTTGAGAAACTTTTCATCTGGACTGTAACTGGGGGCCTTTCTTACAGGCACAGCATGGGTAAAAGTTAGGTTTGGGGTTCAGAGAAAGAGAGAGCCTGGAGAGCTGCAGCTGCAATGGGGCTGGAAGTGTGGGCCGTGGAGAGACCTAGGCAGTAAAAGCCTTTTTCCTGGGTAATGACTGGTTGCCATTACCATTGCCATGTGTGGAAGAATAATCCTCAGATTATGGTTATTTTTAGTGGCAGGATTCAGGTTTGGGTTGCGTGTAAGCCTAGAGCTGCAGTTGGAGTGGGTCTGCAAAGGGCCTGCCAAAGGAAAGCATGATCTGTACAGAGAACAGGCTGACAGAAGTTTTCTAATGGGAAAAGTAATAGGGGGTGGACATTGGCCAAGACAGTGAAATTGTCTGCTCTCCTGCTGAATGAAGATAATGCTCAGGCTCAGTGAATTGCAATCTAGTGCTGTCCCCATTCCTTTTCTGACATTTTTGCAGATGCTTAATAAGACAGCCTATTTAAACTGAATATCATATGGTTAAATATACCAATATCTTGAAGACCCAGGCCCCTGCACCTATTTTATTCTAACCAGTTAAAGGAATTGCTTATTACTTCACTCAGTATCTTGCTTTTCTCTTAAGCAATTCTGCCTGACCTGGTAATTTAAGAGCTCATTCCTTTTTCCCAGTCTCCTATTTTTCAAGTCCTTTCCTAATCCACTAATTTTTTTCCTGATGCACAGGTATTACACCAAGGTCAGTGACAGCAACAATTGAGCTGTATTTTTGGTATGCATATAGTGTTATTAAAGAAATTAGTTCATGACTGCAGAAACAGCTCTTTACTACTAGCAGGAGTAATTTGTTTCATCTGCAAGCAGAAGAGAAAATGCCAGTGTGCTGACTGGTTTGTTGGTTTGGGTTTTGTTTGTTTGGTCAGTTTGTTCTGTCTTTGTTTAAATTGAAAGAACCAGGGAAAAGAAAAAAGAAAAGAAAAGAAAAGAAAAGAAAAGAAAAGAAAAGAAAAGAAAAGAAAAGAAAAGAAAAGAAAAGAAAAGAAAAGAAAAGAAAAGAAAAGAAAAGAAAAGAAAAGAAAAGGTTTGTTCCTACCAGTTTCTCTGTAGAGTCTGAGGCTGTCCTGGAATAATTCTGTAGGAGGTTCACTGAGACCAGCCTGCAGGTGGGGAATTAACAGAGAAGCTTTCTCAAATAAAAGCTTTGACTTGTGATACAGATACAAATACCCTTGGATTTTCATAGTGTATAGAGCTGCACCCAGATGTGAATATCACTGCTGGTAATTTCCTCCTGTGAAAATAAAACTTAAATCTGAATAGAGTAGATAGCAACAATTTGCTTTAATGCTTTTTAGCCAGTGGATGCACAAACAGAAAGCTCTGGAGATATGTGCAGGTGCCTGTGGGCCTTTGTAGAATGCAGCAGACCTTCAGGAAGCAGAATTATACAAAACAACAGCATGGACACTTCATTTTCAGAATGATAGGAATTAAAGAATAATATTAAATAAAGAAAAATATTAAATAAATAGAAAAGGAAGAAACATCCTTTGCTTTGTGACGGATCCTCCTTCAGAGGAGCCCTTACTCCATGCAATCTAAGCTGCCACACAGCTGTTGTTGCAAGCATGGGAGAGCTGCAGCAGACATAGGGATGATTCTTCCCCGGGCAAAACTTCCTGTGAGGTGTTTTAGGCTTGGTTGTGCCTCACAGATAGTACAGAATGAAAGCCTGGACCATGCAACTGCTCTTGGGGTATGCAGGAGCACATTGGTTCAGCAGAAGGAGTGAGTCCTGGCCTGAGGCTGCTTCCTGGCCTGCCTGCTCTCTCCAGAGGTGTCCACCTACACCTCTCACCACAAAATGTGCTCAAGTAATTTCTGAAAAATGGATGCTGTGAGGATAAAAGAGCAGTTTGTCATGACTTTTAGAAGGTGTTTTTATTGTTTGGATACTCTGACCTAGTTGAATGCAGAAATATAATTTGAGCAGACAGCCAAAATACCCACTAATTAAGTTCAACTTCCTCCAGTGTCACCCCAGGAGCAGACTGTAGCTGGAAATAATTAGTTGTAGGAGACTTCTAAAACTTTACTGCTTCATTTTGTAACTACTTTGTCCTAGCTGACTACAGTTTGGAGCCGAGGGAATGAATCTGTTTGCACTTTGCTGCTAATGCTGGCCTGCCAGGAAGAGCCTTCTGTAGCTGGAGATGGGAGGAATGTGACTCAAATGTGAAGTCATTACACCAGATTAGAGTGAGAGACACTGAGTTTGACAGACCACCATCAGAATAAAAGCCTACAGCCCACAAATGCAAACCAGTAGATGAAGCACATTCCCTCAGCACAGGGAGCAGAGGCTGAACTCCTGCAAGCAAAGGCTGGAAAACACTTTTCATCTAGAGTCAGAAAAAGGACAGAGACAGCAATGGTCTTTCACCTGTGTACCAGGCTGCTCAAGGTATTACTCCATAATCCCTCCAGAAATCAAGGACAGTTTTACTTACGGTCCTTAGAGGTGGCAGGCTGGGCTTTTGTTTTCACAAGGGGAAGATTAAAAGATTCAATTCTGGTGTACTAAGATCACACAGCTGCACTTACTCCCCTTCCCAGGGAGACAGGAGCTGCCCCAACACCACCCACTGCCAGCTCCTACAGAGGAGATTTCCTTTCTCTGTTTCTTTTGGTGGATGAACAAAAGGGAGGAAAAGAAACTGAGTGCGAATAGACTAACTTAGGGAAACCAGAGGTGCCCTGGCCAAGCAGAGAAGTAAACTTACACCAGTATTCTATGAGAACAGTGCCTTCCTTTGGAGTCCAGAACGTCTTTTGAACTAACCACACTTTTCTTATGATTTGGGGTTTTTAATTGCTCTAAATATCTAATATTGCATGTTCTCCACACACTCATGTAGCCCATATCCCAGCTACCTACAAAGACTGCAAACAAATGAGTTTTCTAGAGCTCCAATGCCTCCCATGCCTCTTAACAATCAAGCTGTTGCCAGCAGGCACTTCAACCACAAGGGAGCCTGGAATACAGCTGTGCAACTCCCTTAGCTTTGGAGGTGTTTTACTGTTTCTCTTTCTGCTACATGGAAGAAAGTCCCTGCTCAAAGAACTCCTATATGCATGAGATCTTTTTCGTTTTACTAGCCTACATATGCATTTCTCCTCATGAGGCAAACTCCTCAGAACAGTGTCCTGGCTCCAGATCAGGTCACTGTGCAAAGGGAGTGGGCAGCTGGCTCAGCAGGCCCTGGACTGACAAGCATGTCTCTGCTTTTTTTCTAAACATTCATTTTCAGTCCACTTGCACTTGTTCTGAACTACAAACCTCACCTCTCCTGAAGAGGAGACAGCCCTTATCCTCCTTCTTTCTTATCACCTCTACAACTGCACTGCCCTCCACTCCAAAAGAGAAGGCAAGCCTTGAGTGTTGCTGTTTTACTACCGAAACCACATCCCCATCCCTCCCAAAAGCACAGCTTCCCCCTTCCAAAGAGAATTCCCTTCTTGACTATAACATTCTCGACTCCCAGTTTCAAGCCCCCATCTTTCTCTTAGTGGGTGTAATTTAGGGTTAACACCAGCCTTGTTTGATTTCTTTTGGGTTTAGGTGAGATTTTCTTTGAACTTCGAATCTCTATTATTCAAAGTAAATTAGTAGTTAAGGCATTGCTATAAAAAACCCTCCTCCCTAAAAAGTAGGTTTTATTTCAATTTTACCACAGAGCTGACAGTTGTGTTGCCTTTCTTCTTCTTTAATTAAGCCCAGAGTCTTCCTGCACTTTATTTAATTATATCATAGGAGGACTATAGGAAGTGATCTTTTTTGATAATTTAGAGTGACCTCTCTTGAAATGAACTCGATATGTTTTGAAATTCTCTCTTGAAACAAAGTTAAACAGTGCCACTTTTATCCAAATCTATTCCATACAGAGGGAAGTTCATTGTCTGTTTAATAGAAGTTATATCTTGAAAACAAGCTGGGGAAACACTTCAGCTCCAAGGGGCCTTTCCCAGCCCAGGCAGAAGGGGCTGAAGCAGACAGCTTTGCTTCACCTCTCCTCACTTTTGGAGAAGCATCCTTATTAGCTCTCCCCTCCTCTGCCCTGCGCAAGAAACCTCAGGTCTGCTGTCTGCTCTGTACCCACAGGATTCTTGTTTCCACAAACTCACGCCAAACCACTGCTGTACTCTCCAGTGTTGCACATCAAAATAAATCCAGAAGTCCTTCTACAGTGGTGCTCCCCCGTCAACAAATTCCTGCATGAAAACTCCCACAGAAGCCCTCCACCACCACCAGACTCCTACAGGAAAAATGCCACAAGAGAATCGTCCCATCAGCAGATTTCCACTTGAAGATTTTCGCAGGAACACTACACCATCAGCAAGGTTCTACGTGAGAACATTTATGTTACCACTAAGATTTCCATGAGATGCTATCAAGAAATGATTCTGTAGCACCCCAAGTACAAGAGTGCCACATTGCTCAGACTGCCAGGAGGTGCTGAGGGTCCTCTCCTGCTCTCAGGGAACAGGGTTTGGAGAGCTCAAGTCCCCTCACTGGTGAGGAGAAAGTAACTCTTACCTTCACTACATCACCTCAAGCAGCCACTTGGTAGATCAGGGATGTGAAAACCAAAAGAAAAGCATTTTAAAACAGTTTGGTTTTTTTTCCAGGCTAAGGAAATGAAACTGGCAGCAGCCTGCCATGGCCAGCCCTGTGAGCCACACCAGTTCTGCACCCAGTAAAGACAGGAGCTGCCCCATCCCGCAGGGGGAATGTCCTGCAGAAGTGTGGGCATGCCACACACTGTGGTTACTGGCACTGAAAATGATTTAAGGCACAAAGGGCAGCGACAGAATAATTGCTGGTGTGAGCTGCCAGTGCTCATATGGAGGTTTTGCTTGCCCAGTGGATTAATAGGAGGGGGTAGGATTCAATCTCAGCTGGTAATCCTTTCAATGTCACAGGAAGCAAACATATCTATTTTCTATCAAGACTGGTTGTAAGGACGTATGGGCCTACCCTTTTTCAAATGATACATAATTCCCTCTTTCCAAAGTATCCTGGGACAAGTGTTGATCCCAGGAAGAGCTGAGAAGCGTCATTGCCCCACAGAAAAGGTGCATTTCTATTCTCAGAGAAAATATCCTCTTCCCTTAGTGCACAGTTGCAGGCTCAGGCAGAGGATGGATGTGAAAGCAGCATGACAGAAATTTTTTTTCAGAGCCAATACTATGTCTTTATTGTCATTTATAAAGGCAAATACAGCTGGTCTGTAGAACTATACAAAAAATTATTTTCAGTAATCCTCCACTAAAAAGTCAGGTCTTCATTCATCAGATTTCCAGATAGGCAACAGTGAGAGAAATTTTCTCTTTAAAAACATATTCAAAGCATTCAGAGGCATTTCTGTCAATGATTGACTAGTGAATAATGTACCTTCTCCAAAATTTTTGCAATTAAAATAATTACTTTTTTCTTCACTTAGATTATCTATCGCTATTACATTTTGACTTATAGTTTTAGCACTTTTTTCTAAGTGTGAATTCATTTAGTTATCCTGTATAAATTAATAAAGCCACGGTCTGCTCTTTTAGCCCAAAGCAGTTCATTGTTTTTGTCCATGCTGAATTTTGATAATTCTTCCTTATTTTTCCATGCACATCAATGTGTTCCATTGCTGTAGTTTGTGGTGCTTTATTACTGACAGATTGAAATTCTATTTGACAAATACCAAAACTAAACAACCCACCCATCAACTTACACATTAAGTCAATTTATTGATGTGCATCAAGTTTGACATGTTACCTATGATTCACTAAGCTGCGGTTAGAGGGACAAATCTGCTATTTATTCTGTAATCCCTTCAGCTGGAAATCAGACATCTGTTTGTTAAGCAATTTTTTACAGAAGCATGGAGAAGTCTTCCTGGCACCCATGTGGTTAAAATATATTCCCAACTAAATTTCCATTTTTCTGGTAAAGTAATTTATCCACTTGATCTGTGATTTAAAATATTTTGCAGTGGTCACTGACTACAAATCATGTGTCACACATGTCTTATTTCAGAGCTCTGTTTTGCCTGATTTATTGTGAAAGGCAAGGAGGGAATTACTGTAGCTATGGGCTTGAATAAAGTACAGCCTTGTCTCACTTAAATAGGGAGTAAACTGAGAGCTGTAGCGAGTAAACTGCAAGCTAACTGAGAGCTAAATATCAACTATATCTGAGATTCGATAGCTATTAACTTTGTTTTGTAAAAGAAAATAAAAGCTGTGTACATTTACCTTTGGTCAACAATTGAGCTTATCTCAATTTTTAATTTTTTTTTTTTTAAGAATCAACTGCAGAAGACAAGTACCAACATTGCCGAGGTGAACCCTGAGAACCAGTGTTTGGTCCCTGCTTGAAAGGGCTGTTACAATAAAACATTACCCTAGACCTAAATTATCAAACCTTCAGGCTGCTTTTTAGATATCAAACCAGTAGCTACAAGTGCCATAATGGGAACAGAAGCAAGTCAGTGAGTTCTTTAGGCAAGCTCCATGATCTCCATGTCCCCAGGCTCTGGGGACAGCATCATCTGCACCTCTGAATGTGGTCAGAGAGGGGAGGGGGACACTGTCAGAAGTAGCTGATTATAGGCTGTTTTAACTCCCTTGGAAATTGCATTCCTGGTTTTTGGAGGAAGAGCACACCGAGGAACGCAGCCACTGTCTGCAGGGCTACAGCTGCAGGGACAGTCCCTGTGGTCAGGGGTTAACATGAGCAGGGAGCTGTTACAAGAAAAACTTGATCTCCATCATTTTAATTCAAGGCTTGATCACAACACTCTGATTAACTAGTAATTACAGAACTGAAGAATGTACTCTATCCTTTTGCCTTGGTGGTTTATGGGTTTTGGGGATTTTTTTGTTTGTTGTTCTTGTTGGTTTGCTTTTTTTGTTTGTTTGAGGCTTTCTGTTGGTTGTTAGGGTTTTTTTTGTTTTCCACTTAAAGTTTCATAAAAATGAATTGCATGAGCTTTAAAATTTAAAGCTCAAGTTTTAACAAATACATAGATACTTAAAAAAATACTTATACACATGTGTCTTATGTATTAGCAGCAGAGCTATGACCACTACTAAAAATTTCTGGCCAGATCCTCAAGAGGTTTTATGTCTTTGGAGCTACACCCGTGTACATTGCTTTTGGGTGGAGACCAAAGAATCCAATGACTTCTGAAATTAATCTGGTAATGATACTGCAACCATATAAAAAATAAACAAACAGCTCCCCTGCCAGGTGCTGTTTAATGTTGGACTGTTTTATCATCTCAGCAGAGGCCAAAGAATGAGTGAACTAAAACCTTATTCCTAAGTACAGGCTTGTAAATTCTGGGCTAAGAAGCACTAGAAGAGAGAGAGAAATTTCAGCTTGCAAGAAATGATAAGATGAGCTTTAAGAGTTTCCTCTCAGTTGGATAAAATCTTATCTGTGAACCAAGCACTCACAGCGGAATTTAATTCACACACAGATGTGGAGAACGCAAGGCAATTCAGCTGAGTTGTTTTGTTGTTTGAGTAAAGACAATGAAGCATCAGTCCAGAAAACTGAGCACTTTCTGGAAATTACTCTTTCTATTCTTTGGCCCAATTTAACTCAGGGCTGAAGCTGTGAAGCTGTATGGGAGTATTTTATAAAGTTATCTGGGAGCATGATATGGGTTTCTACATACAATTAGGCAGAACATCTTGCATAGCGCCCTACAAACAATGACTTAGATCCTGGTCATGCACCAGCTATGTAAGCAAATGTGGCAGCAGCTCTATTGCAGCAGTAGCTGGCACCAAGTTCATCTCAGCTTACAAAGAAAGGAATGTGGGCCAGGCCATCAGGAGGAGAATTATTCCCCAGCCTGTTTCTAGTCACAGAATCACGGAATAGTTTGGGTTGGATGGGACCTTTAAAAGTCATCCTGAAAGGAGCAGGGAGAGGTTCAAATAGAACAGGTTGCCCAGAGTCCTATCCAGCCTGGCCTTGAATGTGTCCAGGGCATCTACCACCTCTCTAGGTAACTTGTTTCCATGTTTTAACACTCTCATTGTAAAAAAAATTCTTCCTTATAGGTAATCTTAATCACCTCTCCTTCAGTTTCAAACTCTTACCTCCTGTGCTATTGCAACAGGCCCCACTAAAAGTTTGTCCCCAACTTTCTTGTAGCCTCCCTTAGGTACTGGAAGATGCTCCAAAGTCTCCCCGGGGCCCTCTCTTCTCCAGGCTGAACAACCCCAGCTTTCTTGGCCTGTCTTCACAGCTGAGGTGCTCCAGCCCGCTGTGCATTTTTGTAGTTTCCTCTGGAACCACTTCAACAGAGCCATGTCCTAAGCTTTTTTTGTCAGCAAACTTGTATCTGTACTCTTGTTTTATAATGATCAGTTTATTCAGTTGAGAAAAGCAAGAGTTAACAAGTTTCCACATTAGAAAAGACCAATTGGCTGAATTAATGGTAATGCCACAAGATGGTGCTGGACATTTCATTGACACACATCCTGGAGGCTTTTCATTTATTGCCTTTGTATGTTCCCTGACTAAACCTATTCCCAGCTGGAAGCTTACTCTGAAAATCAGCACTGGCTGGCTGCATGGGGATACACAAACAGGCTGGCATCTCACACATGCTGGATAACAGGGTTTCCTGTTTTGTACTTTTCTGAAAACATCGCTGGTGTTGCTTTGCAGTTGTGCATCCCAAGATACTTTCATGGCAGGTCAGCAAAGCTTTAAACCTTCTATGGAAAAGCCTCCCTGATTAATACTGTTTTCCAAAATCCCCTGTTGGTCACAGCAGCCCAGGATGGTGACCTAACAGCACAATGCAATTTTCATGGAAATTATGATGCTTTTTTGTTTTGAAAGAGAAAAAAAAACTTATACAAGCAGGAGCTTTATAATTTCATGCCATTTTATAAAAACTCTAGAAAAAAGGCATCTTGGAAAAAAGATTACCTGCCTGTTATGGGTTATAATGCACTCATGAATGGAGCAATATGGCCATTATTTTTTTCCACTAATGCATTTCTAAAATGAAATCTTTAGCATTGGGAGGTTTAATGAACCATTTCTGACATTTCCAGTCCATGACTGACAAGCTGCTAATGTTTCCTAAACAAATGTTTAGGAAAAAAAATACAGAGAATGTTAAAACTATTAGTTCAGATTCTCAGTGAGATTAATGGGCCTACAAAGATTTAACATGACTGCAGATTACACCCTGAAGAACAAAAACTATTTCATTCATACTGTTATGAACTTGATGGAGTTTGGATTTGGATTCTGAAAAAACACTCTGTATTTTATAATGGAAATCATCCAAATCTGGAGTCTTGAAGTCCAGGGTGTTAATGTTCCTTTCTGAGCTTGAGAAGCACAGCCTATCTTTAATCTATGGTGCCTCAGTGCTCCACAGGATTTGCAGTCTCCTTTCCCACAGACAATACCTCCTACAGGCTCTACTTCCAGCTGCCCTCCTGATTTTATAACCAGTTGACTCAGGACAACACAGCAGACACAGATTTTTAATATCCAGCATCTCCCCTGTTTTTTTCTTTAATGGTGGAGATGAGTGGTTTCAGTGGCAAAAAGAGTAAGTGGTCCAGTTCTGCCTTCTTCACCTCCACTCTGGAATATGGTACTCATCTCTTCCCCTACTTCAGTTTTATACCTCATCACTGTCCTAGGGCCTTTTCCCCAAACTCCATGCCATCCACAAAGGTGTATCATGAAAGCAGAAAGGGTGTGACACTTTGTTTATAGTCAGCAGTGCTCCCAGGACAGTGCTGGTGATGTTACAGATGGAAGACTAAAACCCAGTGGTCAGTATTCAATGCAAATATTGACCATATTTTCTACATGAGAAGTTATGATGGTTTGTATTTATGAATGAAATTGCATATGACTGCCTCAGAATGTTTTATTAAGATAAGAACACATTATTTTCTCAGACTGAAAGACAGAGAGATTAGGACATAGAAAATTCAAGAAAATCATAAAAAATGGAACTGGGTCCACAGTCACACCTAAATTCCTGGATTTCTAATTGTCTTTCCATTCCTTTCACAATTTGCACACATTGCATAGTATCAAATGAGAATTACTTAGTATTTAACATTCAATTTAAAACAACTCAGTTGATAGAAAAATCAGCAGCTCCCAAACTAGTAATTCCAGATCTATTTTCAAATATAACCATTGAAATATTTTGCCATAGCTACTCATTACTGATTTATGACTACTTGGTAATTTTTCACTAATTAATGCAACATTTTTTTTTGTTTTGAAAGATCTATTATGTAAATGCAGTATCAGTTAGACTTACTGCAACCAGAAATACTGGTAAGAATACAAATGTTCCTAAAATGGCATTATGATAAATAAATAGTATGTTTTCCCAGGCATTCTGCAGGATGTGAGGTTGGTTTTCCTCCCTTTACCCCTCAGTGTGGATGGCAGAATGCATTACTTGGTTTCCTATGGTTATTCTAAGACAATGAAAACATAAAAATAAATAAATAAATAAATAAATAAATAACCCTAAATTTCTAATCTTAGGTGTTATATGTTTTCCTAAGCACATTCAAGTTTGGAACATTACTTGGATTGTAACAGATTCTTAATGGGAGTGAGAAGCTTGGTGTTTGCATAATGTCTTCTGTACCAACTGTCTGGCTTCTGGAAAATGTGGTGGAATATTCATACTCCCCACCCTCTGTGAGCGATATACTTATTGTAGCCTTCTGACTAGTGTAAATTACAGAATAAAACCTGCATTCAAAGTCACTCACAGTGCTCTCACTGTCTGTCACTGCTGGAATATCTCCTTGGTTTAGGATTCCCTGGCTCTACAGGAGCCTACGGTGGCCTTAATGAAAATTAAACTCTTGGCCTGATGCTTTGATCATCTCACCAGTCTCTCCACTATGTCATACTTCCAATTACCTAACCAAAGCCAATGGGAGAGGAAAAATCTAGCATTTAACATGCTAGTGAATTTATCATGACACTTGTTACAAAGCTATTGTCACAATACTTCCTAAATAGACCTGACTATAAGTGATGAAATAATCAGGAACTAATGCTGTGACACTTCCTGCCTCACCCTAGGCATGTTTAGAAAAATGGAGAAGCCACATCTCCTTGTGACTTCCACGGGAATGACCAAACCAGCCACCATCCAGCCTGCCCAGGTCCGTGGCATCAGGCAAGGGAGTGCTAAGAGAGGCAGAAGAGGCTCCATGTTTTGGGCTGGATTTTCTCTTGCACTCGAACATGCAAATTGCTTGTACCTAAGGAAAACAGGTAAAAACCCTGTACGTATGCGTGAGACGTAGAGACATTTTCTACCACCACACTTGTTGCCTGGCTTGATCCTTGCTTGGCTGGTTGTCCTCATGCAATTGTTTGTGTCCCTACGAGTTTGCTCATGGGCCATTATGTACCATAATGCACCATTCTCAGGGAGCACACTCTGTGTAAAAGCATGCTGAGAACAAGGTTTGGGTCTGTAAGGAAACATTCCCAGAACTTTGGGGAGGGTTTATTAGGCCCTGTTCCTAATTCTGTGCAACCACAACTGAGGTTGTATTAATTCTGGTGCATGTGTGCTAAAGGAGTAAGGGTAATACTTCATACTGCTGGGGGTATTGTTGTTACACCAGATAATGTGCACCCTCACAATACTGACTTAAAACTTGTCTTAGCAGAGACTTTCAATGACTTGGAGCAGTCATTGAAAACTCTTTGTGAATACTTTGGCAAAGGCTAATGTAAATAAAGGAAGATCAAAGTAAACTTTGAAGTAGGAATGGAGCCTGACATAGCTTAGCGAGACGTACTGTACTTAGGCATAACCCAACAAACTGGAAATATTTCAATTTCCTGTCCAAGATATAAGCCCTAATGGTTTTTTTTTAATTATTATTTTTATTGTCATTTTGGTTCTCACTGCCATTAAGTACAAGCTGTGCTGGCAACTTCTTTTATAAGTTTTCCATAAACATATGGACCATATTTTCTTTTTGTAAACACTGTTGATAGTGCTTTATCATACAGCAGAACAGTGCAGTTTACCAGCTCCTCTACACATGGGGAATGCTGTCATTCCTCCCACCAAACCATGGTGGAGCAAACAGCTGAATAAAGGCCTGAGAGAAGGTGGTAGATGTAAATGAATCAGCATACTCATCTCCTTTCATCCATGCCTATTTCCATCTTTGTGTAGCACCTCTCTTGCAAGCTACAGTGCTGCAAGCAGCTCTGCCAAGTCCCATTCTCCAGACCTGTCAAATATTCTCAGAAGGGACTTATCTCATGTTTCCAGCCATATACGTTGACTCAGGCTCTTGTGTGAAACCACACCTTTGAGTTTGACCCACACAGGTCTTCATAATTCTTGGTCTCCAGTGCTGGAGGCTCCATGGGACAATTCTTCCGCCACTGTGGCTATTCAATACCTATGGATTTGGCTTTTTTTCTGCCTTACAATCTGCAGGGGGAGGTGAATGAGCATCAACTGCAAGTGCCTAGGATCCTTACACACAGTCCCACACCCGAAGGCACACTCCAGCCAAAGTGACTTCTCTCTAACCCGTGCAGTGCAGCCTGTTGACCGCTGGGCTATAGCAATGAGCTGGAGCGAAGGCAGAGTCACTCGGGAGTTGTGTCTGCTGGAGATAATTCTGAGCAGGCAATTCCAAACACTAACCTGGGTTTCTTCAGGACCCTCCTGTATCACATCTGACAGGGTAATAGGCACCTTTTATTGCTGCATGACAGACAAAATACAAGTGATTTTGATTTATTACTTATTAGGCTGTTAAAAATGACTTCTGATAATTTTCTCCTTTGCACAGAGAGTGCTGGCTCCACTCTCCTCCTCCTCTGGCAGTGTGAAAGTGGCAGAGATGTCCTGCCCTGTCCATTCCTGGAGTCCTTAAAGGCCGTGGTGCTGGGGGACTGGCATGGCTGCCCTGGACTGAGCAAGATGATAAAAAGCAGTCTGGCAGCCACTTGCCTCCAGCTCTCCTGGCTGCCCTCCTAGCTGAAAGCAGAAGCCACAAGGTAACAGAAAACTCCTTTATGTTCCCAACACCTCACTCAGCTGCAGCCAGAAAAACACTTGGAAACTGAGACCCCATTTTGTATAGTTCCTGTGCATGATATGAGCACAACCACCACAAAAAAAGCTCTGGGTCTAAGTGATTCCCAGTAGATCAGCTATAGCATACACACTGACATTTCCAAACAGACCTAGTCCCTTGTGGAGATTAAAGTAAATCTCACAGTATTTTATTCTAGCTATAATCCTAAACAACAACAAATCTGGATCTGCTCTATAATATTAAATAACTCCCCTCTTACTTTTTGTCTTCCCTGTGTCAAAGAACATCATAAGCTTTGACAATCAAGTGCTCAGAAATAAGGAAATACTAGAATGCCAGCTGTTCCTTTCATACAGAAGAGTGGCCAGCCCCTAACACACTGTACCACTAGCTGGATTAATTGCATTACATACTCTCTTCTAGAGAGAAACTACACCCAGCTGAGCAACCTCAGGGCCTGCACTCAAAACGCTGATTGCTGGGTCAGTGCTTTCATTATTAGGGGTTCATGGTGGAAACACAAACCATGAGAGCAGAGAGCTCTCATGGTTTGTACAGCTCAGCAGAACATACAGACTGTTCAGTTGGAATGTATTTTATTAACTTTGAGCATCCACTTCACGCACAGATAGCTTTGACATTGTTGGCACTTAAATAACAATAAGGTCCCTGTTATCTAGCAGGGGTTTTTTTGGTTTTTTATGTGTTTTTCAAAGGCATCTCCCTTTGCAATGTGTGGTGTTCCTGTATCATCTCTCTGCCTTAAGGGATGTGGTCTGATTGGTGTATCACTGCTCATAGGAAGCCAGGCTCTAGGGATGCAGCTGTGTTGCCAGAAAGTCTGCACACTATAGACAAATCTTTTGTGCACTGCCAGTAAGTTGTGGCTGTGACTCTGTCCCCAAGGGGTACTGGAAGGTTTTGAACTGTAGGTGTATCTCTGTGCTGCCAGAGAATGTGGTTGTGGATTCTTTGTCTACAGAGATGAAAAGTTGTGGGCTGCTGATATATCAGTACGTGTTATAATAAAGCCTCTGCACAGAAGGTGTATCCCTCTCTTCTGCTAGAGGTCTTCAGGCAATTCCAGAGCTGTTTGTCTCCACAGCATTTGGGACATTCATTGCTCTATTTGCCCTGGCATATCCACATGGTAATAAAGTTGTAGGTGTGATAACACATTTGTGCCAAATTACTCACTGTATCAGCATATGCGCCATCCCTCTGAGGAGCTCAGGATGATTTGAAATTTCTAATTAAGCTTCCTACACTGGAGACAATTAAGGATTATTATGCCCAGTTTACAGACGTTGTTTCCATGTTCCCTGCATGGCCTGTGTGCTGCCTGCCGGGGGTGCACGTAAAATCTGCTGTGCCCATTCTGGGCACCCAATTCACTCTTCACCATGACACTGAAATTGACAGCCATCAAAACGAGCACTCTGCACAAGGAACAAACCTTGAGGCTCAGGGCAAAGAGAGCTTAGCTGGCCTGTATACAGCAAACAAAGAAACTACCTCATGCATTCATTTTCTTGCCTCCAGGAACAGCAACTTTTGCCTCAAGGACAAACCCCAAGAGACTGCCCAAGCTCTTGCAGAGCTTAGGCAGTCTCAACACTCCTAAAGATCAACTTGAGCATGACTTTGTAGCACAGTATGGCAGCCTGTACTTAGGCATATCCCCAAAGGAAAGAATTATCCAGCAGGATACAGTGTGCAAACATATAGCAATGTTCCCATCCGAATCTTTGTATCCGTGCCTGCTGGGTATTTCCCCTTGAACAGTTAATCATCTATCAGGATGAGTCTAGACAACACTTTCTTTTCCAAGCTAAAAATAAAAATGTGTGAAAAAGTTCTGAATCCAGACAGATGTATAAGAGACTAAAATTTTCAGAAGATTGTGAGGATTACACTTATTGTTCAGTCACTACAGTTCCACCTCATTTTATCCTCAGCATGAGAAGAAATACTGATTGTCATTCAGTAGTAACACAAAGCTGACTATATTTTCCTCTGAATACTCAAACAATAGATATATAGAAATGTGTTTAGTCAGGAAAGCCATCTGATCATATATCCAGATGAAAAAAACAGGCTCCACATACCCATCTGGATTCAGGAATAAACTCAGCACCTCAGGCTCATCACTAATGGAAAGAATGACACACACAGGCATGACTCCATGGTCTTAAGGCCTTGAAAATGTACATCCAAAATGTATATTGTAGCAATATACATTTTATCACTTTTGGAAGCTGCTAAAAAAGAAAGACCCAAATAATTGAAGCAATGTAGACTATCTGCAGGGAAAAGGTGCTTTGTGCCAGTAAGTCAGTTACCTTTGGCTCATGAATCTGCTTTATTTTTTTTGGCCATACATTCAAACTTGACTCATGCAGGCCCTACAAAAATGCAAGAGAAGCAGAAGATGTCACTTGCTTCCTTAGGTTCAAACTCCACATTTTAAAAACAATATTGAACCTTATACACAACAAGATTTTCTACCTGGTATTGTTCCCTTGTAATAAATATAGAAAAACGGCCCTGGAACTGTGTGAATATGGCAAGAAGTTTCTACATAAATATTTCCTAGTTTGAATGTTTAACTGAACATGCTCCAGCCACAGCAGCTGAGCATGCACATGCACTAAACTTGACAAGCTAGAGAAGCCCAGGAGGTGAGTTTTGAAGGAAAAGTGAGCACTGGCTTTTGTAGCACTCATAGCTGAGCATGGGCTCTCCTCTATTTCCACCACCAAAGGTCCAGATGAACCCTGTTATCCCACTGGTTTGCTTTGAACATATTTTTAACCATTTTGTATTTCCACTTTGTAAGGACTTCAGTAAAATAATTTACTGGTGATGGTGCATGGTAATAATGGTATTGTAAGGATTTGTCAAAGGTTGGGTTTTTGAAGCTGCTCCCCTGAGGATTTACATTGCAAAGCCATTTCCAAGAGCTGCCTTCCTCCTGTCAGAGAGCAGAGCAGCACCTCGTGAGCTGTGTGTGAAGGCAGCTTGAGATGGGAGATGCAAACATCCCAGTGAGCTGTGGATACCCCTTATCTTGCACAGACACTTGTTCAGCCCAGTGGAGGGGACCCTCAGCTCCACCTTCAGCTACTTCAACAAACATGCCTGTTTCCACTTCCTTGGCACTATCTGGGAAAGCTGGCACCAGTCCCAAACCTATGCTAGCTCTCTCCTGAGGCTGCTGTGGGTGACCTGCTGGTTGGGCTGACAGCCAGGATAAGTGGTAAGTGCCAGATTGCAATGCTCTTTCCTCAGGCAACAACCAGTCAACCCAGAGTAAAATGGGTGAGAAGCTTGGGGCTGGGCTGGAGGTGATTGGGGTTTTTTGGTTTTGTTTTAGTTTGGGTTTTTTTTTTTTTGACTCATAATAGGCTGGAATCTCTAAAAAGGAATAAGGACAGGTTATCAGGCAGGAGAGTCTGCAGCTTGTAGGATATACCCAGGAAAACCCTATTCCAGGTCCCCAAGGGTTGTGGTAAGGAATAATGTGGGGGGAGGATGGGGGAGGAAATAGCTTGGAGGATCCTGTGTGTCTTTCAGACAGGGAACACCACCAGGTGATGGCCAGAGAAGCTTGGACTTGCTCCTGCTTCCCAGACCTGCTGCTCCATCTGCCCCAGCCATTTCCAAGCACTGCTGGTGCCACACTGGTTTTCACAGCTGCCTTGGTGGTACACGAATCCCTCTCTTAAGAATATTTGCAATCAGCTACAATGTGATGTGCTGCCAATACTTTTTCTTTCAGCAATTCCTCCAGAAGTGGGGAAATGGTAATTTTTCAATCATTTCTATTATGGTAACACCTGAAGAGAAATTCACAGAAGAAAAATGAGGTATTTTGTGTGCTGATCATTTGCTTCCTGCCAGATTTCAAAGCTGCCATGTTTTTATTCTCAGCATGAAAACAATTACTGAAAGAATGAGGGTGAAACAATTAACAAACATGAAACAATTAATAAACATGAAACAATTACTAAAGGTGTTAGAACTTCTCAAAAGAGGTGGCTGGAACCTTTCACTACATGAAGTGCCAGTGGAAGGCATCACGGTGCATTCTCTAGCTCTATAAACTGGCAGATGAATCCAGCCCATGTGGATTAAACAGACTTACAGAAGGTGATAAAGGAAATTCAACCCTAGATAAACAAAATAAAGACACAAATCTCTCAAAATCAAACTCCCCTTTGTGAGAAAAATCACCTATCACAAGGGTAATCTAGTATTCCCCTCCTCCCCCTGCCCCAGGGAGGTGTCTGTGGCAAAACCTGGGGAGCTGCTCTGTTTCTGTGACACCCTCTTGCCTACAGATAAAGCTCACAGGAGCTGACAGCGCATCAGAATTTTATTTGCAATTTTCCATTGCATCACACCAGGCAACTACAAACACAATACCCAATGTTAGCTGAGCTGGTGTGACATGGGTTTTGTTCTAACTCAAAAGTGTGCATAAACCCGTTCCATCAACACTTTTTGTCGGGGTATGAGACGTGCAATGATTAATGGACAGAGACTTCACCAAGAAGGGCCATTCCACACCCTCATCCACATATTACCAATTCCCACCTATAGAAAACATGTCTGGGCAGGACTCCACTGTATTTGCTAGGTGAGATGTTTTCTCAGGAAAATAATGAGATTATTCATCCAGAGATCAGGGAGCTTGGTTTAACCTTTCCTTTAAAGGAGCAGACTCCTTAATGACACAGTGCTCTCCTGGCAATACCTCACAGTTGTATTTTCCACCTTGGACTTGGACCTGGCTCGGGCATATGGGCTGTGCTAACTGTACCACAAATCCTAAGGACTGTGTAAATTGGAGTCTTGGGCTTTTATTTAAAGTTTTTTTTCCCTAAACTGAATAATTAGACATAATCAGCTGCAGATGCTTCTTACCAGGGAATAAACCATATGCTGTGGAAATGCCTCAGTATTACAATTGTTTTTATTGGTTTGTTTGTTCTACTCTTTCAGTTTTACTGAAGTAGTTCAAGTATTTTCATACAGACAAAGGTTTTAGGATTTGCTGGCTAGTTCACTGAAGCTGCTATCACATGTTTATATATTCTGGTTTAGACATTTGTAAACATTTATTTCCTGGATGCCATCAGCTAGCTCAGCCCAAACTCTAGCAGGGAGATATTTTTTACAGTGAAAATGTAGCTATTGTCACTATATGTGTTTATTCTGACAATTCTCTGTGTGCCCTTGCCCAACTCCTCACTTGGGGGCACCTTCACAAGCATTTCTGTGCAAGTGGTTAAAGTCCAAGCACAAAAAGCAGGACAGTATGTTTTCAGTTGGAATTTTACAGCAACAAGCACATATTTGTTAATTTTTTCCCCCTCTAATTGTCTATAATTTGTAGTTTTGTTTAGCTAATTTTTTTGAGGATTGTTACTAGAGAACAGCAAACAAATAAAATGTAGTGTGGTTTGAAGCAGATTGACTGCCAACTAGATTTTTAAAAAAGGCTGTAATAAATCAGTGAGTCATCTGACATTCACAGGAAAAATGTGGGATGTGCAGTAGGAAGGGAAAGTATAGAATGGAAAGGGTTGCTGTGGCATGCCCTGCTCTCCTGCCGTGCCTGTGTCACTGACTGCTGGAGACTGGATCTTAACCAGCACGACCATTCCATATCAGACAGAACCTGCCTCACAAGCACTTCACAGCAGCAAGGGCAAGAGTTGAGTTCATGCCTTGCATCGAGGGAATCACCAGAAAGAAAAGGTCAAGAAAGGAAAAAAAAAATACAAATTACCTCTGGATATTTTTAAGCGTGGGATAGGTTGATGGAGAGCAGAAAACCTTCCAGAAAGCCAAGTGAAAGTCATTAGTGCCTGGGACTATGGGGAGATTGTAGGGCAGGAGGAAAAAATGTATTCTGCATTAATTACACTGTAGACTTTTTCCCTTGGGTTCTCTCCTGGTTGGAGTATTAATGCTTTGTAGTTAATTAGCTCTTCCTTCCTTCAGAATGATTTTATGATATTAATTAATATAGCATTGTAAACCAATTAATCCTGCCAATTGGCTTGAGGTATTGCACAAATGGTTAAAAACAAACAGAAACTTAAACAGTGACATCATTAATCAAAGGGTTTTTTGACTTGAGACGGGCTGTCCTATAACACAGAGACTCCAGGATCCCTGTCTGTAGGAAATTATAAGCAGACACACTCAAGGACGATCCTGAGATACCATCCCAGGTAAAACCATAAGTGCTGACCCAAGAAGAATTTTAAACTCATACTTAGCTGTAAAGATGTGAACAATCTAACAGAAATTTAAAAATTTTCAGAGAACTAAGTGGCACATTAAAACCCCAGTGGAGCTGGTCCTCATTGCCAAGATTCATTTCAGGGAGGGTTTCACAGGGGTGTGGAGCTACAGCATGAAGACCACTTACAGCACCAGATGCCAAAATACTTTGAAATTTTTGAAGCCAAGTTTCAGAGGTCATTATAAATGTCTTTAGGGAAGATATGAGAGACAGTAAAGAAGGAGGAAGGGTTACTTTTATGACAAGCAGTAATTTAATGTCTTGTAAAGGGTCATCAGTGAAATACGGTGAGTACTGAGTTTAGACAGCACTTTTACTGAGCTGTACTCATAGTATACTCATTGACACCTCTCACAAGCTGCTATTTTGTTCTCCAGAATTCCAAGTTTCTTTAAAAGAAATAGAGAAAGGTAGGAAAAAAGTGGGTATAAATAAAAGTGCATAGAGACAGGGTGGAGAGCAGAGGAGAGCCTGCACAGAGCCTGGAACTCAGCCACAGAGAGGTCAGAGGAGTTAAATCATCACGAATATCAGCATTATAACTGCTGGGCTTGCTTGTGTAGTGGCTGGATGCATGGACTGGGCACACTCTGCAATCACATCCCCAGCTGACAGGGAACAAAAGATCTCCGGTAGCTTTTGACCAGGCGCACGCAGTGGCAAAGCTCTCCTTTTTATAACAAAATCCAGGAGAGAGGGCTAGCTGTGGCCATGGCATCAGCACATTTTCAGCACACAAAAGAGGTGGCACACTCTCCCTGCAATTTGCAATCTTGTAGAAGTGTGCTTTGGGGTTTTTTTCCTTCCTCTAAAGATCCCACCATTCCTTCAATATCTACCAAAGTTCCCAGATGTATTTGATATATGATGCAAAAGCATAATTCTCCCTTCCTAAGCCTTCCTTCCTCCCAGATGAGGAAAAACCACAGAAAGTGGGAGTCACTTGGATGAGTTGGTTCCAGGTGGAATTTTATTTTGAAGAAAAGCACGATTCTTACAGAATACTGGCAGCATTATTTCTTGTATTATTAGACAATAAACTATAATGCATTGCATCCCAGCTTTAACAGAGGAGCTTCACAGTCATATCCTAAATAGGAACATTAGGAGTTTTATCATCTTGTTCCAGGTAATCATCTTGTTCCATATAATTATTTAGCTTTCGCTTCTTGGATGAAGTAATCTTTGAAAATCTGTTCGTATTTAATTAGGCACATTCCCTACTGACTGCCACAGGCATCTCCTGTGCAGGTGTAGTCTTGAAGCTGTAAATTCATTTTCAGGAGCAGTTCCAGGAAGGAGATGCTCAGGGTGGAATCTGCAGCAAAAACCTTCTTCAGCATCGGTCTTACCATGTAAGACAAGAAGACAACCTGCTCTGAGGCTCACTTCTGAGCAAGGAACCAACCGAGCAATAAGAGCTGGTCAGGGGTAGGTTTTCTTGTTATTCTTTTGTGCTCAGTGCTTGGAAACCTTGTTCTTAGCTTCCTTGAAGTTACCTGGAGTTTAGATGTACTCAGAATCACCCAAAAGTAGGTCCTAATTAAGCGATCCAAAGGCAAGATGCCGAATGAATAATAGCCTGGGGATGGGCTTTGTGCTCCCACTGGCTGAGGGATAAGTCCTGTGATTGCACATGCACATTCACACCCTGCCCTCAGTCTGTGATGATCAGCTCCACGTGATCCCAAGCTTTAATGCCAATGAAAAGGATGTGCACTAAGGCTGACAGCAGTGTCGGCCACTCCCAGCATTTCAGTCTGCTTCATGACTGGCTGGGGATTTCTCTTTAGGCAAAAAATAATGGCAGCTCTGATTGTTATGGAAAGAAGAGGCTGGGAAAATGAATAAAGGGGGAGAAAAAAATGGGGCTTCAGTTTATTCCACAGCAAAGCAGCAATCAGTGTCTGAGCACCTCTGTCACACTCTAGGGCACAGTCAAAACAGGGTGACTCTGCTGTAGCCTTGTGACTAGACAGCAAAGAATGAAAGTTTCTATCCTTCTTTCATTTGCAAACCACAACTGTGTCGACCTGCCTGGGACACAAAGATTGTACGACCTTAGAATGTCTCCATTAGAAAGCATAAAAGGCCTGTACTGAGTTCTACTAGCCTTGGGGATCCAGCAGCCTCAGCCTCCAGCACTCAATGAAATGAGGGTCTGGAGAGAAAAAAGAAATAGAGATACTCCGCTGAGGCTGGACCCCTTGAAGCAATGGTGGTGCCCTCACATGGAACACCCTCTTTAGGAATTTCCTATTTGTTGTCTCAAGACAACTGCACGTACTCTGGTGCACCCATACACCTTCATTTTAGGAAGAGGAAAGTTCAGTGTTTAACTCCCCTGCCTGATCCTGAGATCATTAAAAAAAAAAAGGAAGGCTGTGAGTTTCAAAAGAGCAGATGGGGTGTTTGTCTCAGATCAGAGACTTCAGAGAAACAAACAAAAAAAATCCCCCTTTTTAACTGCTCAGTTTAACTGTTAAGTTTTTAAAAATAGATCCCTCTAGTCTTGTCTCAGTTTCATATGAAGTTTTGGAAATCAGTTCCTGGCTTCTCTCTCCTGGTGCAGCTTCTACAGGAGCACAAACTTCCCCTGACATTGGCCCATCCTTTTCCCTTTACAGAGTTACACAATGTGCTTTGGGCAGTGGCAAATTCAGCTCTAATCCTTTCATCTCCAGAAGCAGCTGATTTTCCTTAGGTGTTGTAAGAAGAGACTTTGGGGATCCTCTGGAGGGGACAGACTGGTAAGTCCAATTCTGCACTGTGTTCACAGTTAGAACAAATAGCCTGAGGTAAAGGGAATCCTCCTCTGCCTCAGAAGGTTTATTCCCCTGGCCCCAGGCCACAGCAATAAAGAAGCCCTTTGAAATTATTCCCCAGTCCCTGATAACCTTTGTAAATCCCACATCAGGAAGGGATTTGGCAGAGTTATAGCTGCTGGTGTTGCCATTATTCTTTTTTTGTCCATCATCCAAAGCAAACCTGTGTTGCAGAAGACAATGAGTTTTTTCTGCAGTGCCTGTGCAGAGCATGGACAGGGAAAAGCTAAGGGCCTCTGTCCCCTCTGTCCTCTCTTTTCTCCATGCTGCTGTGCTGGGCTCTGGGAAGGGTAAAAGCCAGCCTTCATGTGATAATATCATAATTATTATTAGTCTTGGATTACATCCTGAAGTGATATCAAACTCACTAGAACATATAATAAGTGATTAAGAGGATTAAAACAAACTTAAGCTCTTTCTTGCTGTCAATATATATTGCTTACCTAATGGCACTTGAAAAACTGAGGAGTCTCTGTCAGTCAGAACCCATTTTTCATTTCCACTGAAGGAATTTCAGAGGCAAAGAGGCAAATCCATCAGTTTTAGATGGATTTAGATGTTCTTAGTTTGAATGAGTATATAAAAAAAGATGAGAATCAGGCTCCTAATATTAAAATATTAACCTTCTGCTTGGCTACCCACCATCATTCCTTATCCCTGCTGTAAAGATATGGATGCTGGAGTGATTTCTGGGTATATTTAAACAGGACTCTACTGAAGGGATTTTTCTGGGGGGAAATTGATAGCTCTGTGCCTGCAGTCAGCACTACTGAAGGCTCACCAGTACCCTACTCTGCTTTTTCCATACATTGTCTCTGATGGGCACCTGAGAGTCTCTGAGCACTTCCAAGGCCTCACAGTGGCCTGGTGTGATGGGACAATATCCCAGTTCATAGAGGATTGCATATTCACTCTGCCAACCTTTAAGCTTCTAGCTTGGCACAAAGGAGCCCTAGGCTCCTTATAGAGTCAGTTAAGTCCCCTGCAACCTAAATTAGGTATTCTGAATTATCACGAGAGATTAAAAAGCTGACTTTCAAGCAAGGCTTCTAATTTGGGAATATGCCACTCCTGGTTGTTCTGGGAGCACCTTGACCTTGATTAGCACATGGCAAAAACTGCAGGTCCCACTGACTTCTCATTGAGCTGGAGGCATTAAAGGACAGACCTCCAACTGGACAAGCAAAACCAAACAACAAAAATCATAAGCCAGTTTTGAAAAAAAGCCCTATAGCTCTCTGCCACAGGACTGGAATAACTTTTAGGGGATTGCTTCCGTACATTTTGAGTCTAAATGCAATACCTTAACCACAGTACCATCCTTTGCTCTTAATTATAGAAGTTACAGAAAAGTCTGGAAGGTTCAGGTTGAGCCAAAGTGTTGCTTTTGTGTTTCTTAAGCAGTAATGCAAACCTCAGGAAAAGAATGTATGACTCTTTAAAGAGGGGAAAAATAATTTATTGGGAGGAGGGGACTGCATTTTATCCGTGATCTGACTCGTTTACTAAGAAAGCAAAGAAAAGAGAAATAAAATGCCACATACCTGCAGTTGTTAATACTGCTGGACCCAAAGGCAGAAATAAGCCCTAACTAGAAATGCAGATGATGTATCATAAAAAGTGAGAAACCAAAAGCCATGTAATGTGCTCGGACAAAGTTAAGAGAAATTATCCTTTTTTGTTGTTGTTCTACTCTCTCTCTGTTAATTAATTCTCAGACCATGCTACATAAAACAAAAACAAAACCAGTTGGGAAATCTGAATGTGCAGCCAGAATTATTTGATAATGTAGAAGCAAGTCTTTTGAAAAGACTTCAACAAATCCTCAGTAAGTCCCTGTATTTTAGGCAATCCACAGTTGACTGACTGAATGATAAAAATGCAAACTTTCATATATGGGGTCAAAGATAAAGAAGTCTCTAAATGAGCCTCAAGTTTTCTTGTGAATCAGGTCCAATTTTCTTAATCTCTGCTTCCTGATCAAGCAAAAAACTACAAAGGTTGCATACAAACCTGTAAACAGAAGATTTCACAAGCCCCAAACCAGCAGGTTTCTTCTCTCTATTTTTAAGGTAATCTGCCTTGAAAGAAATACTTTTAAACTGAGTTGTTCTTTCTCTGCCTCTTGCCTTCTCTGCAATGTTGAAAGTCATCCTGAGTAGACTAAACCTCTAAAAAATATTGCCCCACTTTCCTTTCACCTCATATCATCTGGATTTCCAGTTCTGGGTCTTCACTATTTTTGCATGAGCATCTGCTGGCATCCTGTAAAGATGTGTGTCAGTATGTCTCAGGCGCTGGTTAAAATCACCAGGAGGTGATGAAGTGAAGGGAAAGACATTTAGTGCTGGATAGCTTTGGAACAGAGGTTTCCTTCTTCCAGCACATTAATTCATTTAAAATCCAAACAGCCAAGAGCTTTTTAGGAGAATATATGGATGGAAACACAGAGCTATCATGTCCTGACTCCTTGTAAGCTACCACTGGTAAGTGAATGATGTCTTGTCATCAAAGGATGCCAGGGTAAACCCAGTCATCTTCTTTATTCTGAGGCTACATCCAGGCCTGGATTAGGGCAAAACGTTAGAGGGCACATTTTGGGAATACACAAATCAGAAATCTATCTTTTAAAGTTTGTTTTTTGTTTCTATGTCCAGGTCATTTTCAGCTGCTATACTGTGAGCAGCAGAGCAACCTGTCCTGCGTGCTCACCTTTAGGCATATTTGGACTTTCTGAAGAAGGCTGTGCTGCTTGTGTCTGTCATCACTTGTTGGCGCAACCTTTTAATTAAAAACCGACAAGACCAAGAAGACAGACTGTGCAATTGTCAGTGATTGATTTACGAGAAGTTTCTTGAAAGATCCCTTTATGAGTGGAGGTTCTTTGTTATTCAACCCAAAGAGGAGCACGCAGACCATGGACATGTTATTGGAATCTGAGAAGGCATTTGTCATGACTGAGTGAGAGTATTCATTTGAAGTTCTTAGGAAATTTGGCACGATAGGTCCCGTTTAAAATCAATCCATTTTCTCAGCCTTGGGGGCACAAAGTGAGACACAGAGGAGAAATCTGACATCATCCAGTTGTCTGATAAATCAGATGACTGGTAGAGCTATTGTTCTAACAAAACATTGGGATGGGCAAATGATTCGCCACACTATCCAGGGAATGATCTGCGTGGACTCTCTGGAGTGTGAAGTCAGCCAGTGACTGACTTGTCATTGATATGTTGCTCATCTCTATCAGTAACTGCTTATATTTAGCTTATATTTGTCTTAATTTCTAGGTTGTAGTCCTGCAATGATGCTAAAGAGCAAAGCTCAGTTGTGTCATGATGTCTTTGAGTTTGAAATCAATTTTCAGACATGAAATGAAAACCAGTAGAGCAGCAAGCGGATGTAGCATGCAAGATTTCTAAGAAGGTTACTGTCAGGAACAACTCAGCAAAAGAAAGGACATCTTAATGGTCTTGCAGAATTTTGGTACTTAGAACCACATTCTCCATATGTCTGCTTCCTACAACTGTTGCTGCAGCTTGAGGGCTCAAATACAGGCCGTGGTCACTGCCACCTCATGCCATGCAGCTCTGTGCTGTGTAAGTGCTGGAAGCTGAGCTTAGTGCTGTGACTTGCCAAGCTTCCCAGAAGGTTTGGGGTCAGCACTTCATATGAGGCTAGTCTTGGGATCTGTGAAGACCCCAGGCTGGACCATTACGCGTGAACTTGCTACTACACAAAATTTTAAAGAAGAGTAGCTGCACTGTCTGCTTTTTCTGAGAAAGTTTCACTGGCACTCATACAGACCTTTGTAGTCTCTCCCAGAAGAAGCACCAGAATGCAGACACCTTTAGAGAACGCTTGCAAGACAAACAGGGAATAACAAACACACCACACTGGCCTCCCTACCAAAGCAAAGCTGGAGAGCTCCAGCTGAATGAATTAGCAAAGGACCAGCTGGACCACCTCATTGCAGGTATTGCAGGCAGAGGCTCTGAATGTTCCAGGGTGGTTGTGTACTTGCAAAGCGCCCAAGGCTGCAGTACAGGCACTGGAGACAACCAAACAAACAGTATAAACCCCTCTGCAAGCTCCTTTGATCTCGTACATGAATTAGGATTCAGTCAGGAAATTTATGAGAGCAGCCAGTGCTGCACAAACCAGCAGGGCTGAAAATTGCACAAGAACCCAGCACAGAGAGGAATACTGAAGAACCCACTGGGCCACTGTTGTGACAAAGTCCTTTCTCTTGCACAGGACTCTTTCAAAGCTCTTTCTCATCCCCGAGGCTGTTATACCCTTCTGTGCAAACAGAACTGGGGGTACAGTGGGATTGCCAACCTCCTAACTGATGTGCTCTATTTATATGTGCCACCACAGCCCCCCACCTCCTCCAGCTAATTTCCCCCTGTCTTGCCATGCTCCAGAGAATCTCACAATTGCTACATCAAGACTGACAGCAAGCAAAAGCAATTTGGATTACACTCTGCTGCCTTGCCTAGACTCCAGAGCACGAACAGAAATGGGGCAGTGTTCAGGGAGCAGTTTTGTTTCATTTAGCATGAGGACTGATTTTAAGAAAGTATAACTTTAAACCTTTTCCTCTTTTCTAAAATCTGTTTAGGCTTTCCGATTCCACAACTCCCCTGAAGCAGTGAGTAGTGCCCACAGACAGAATGACCAACATGTAGTTCAAAAAGAAAAAGGAGCTAGAGAGGGATCAGTTCCAGCAACTACTGGACCTAATCCAAGAGAAGGCCCTAAAGCATTTCCTGGAGAATCCTCAGAGGACTGAAACGGAGCTCATTGCCCTGGAAAGAGCCCTGACACAGGCAGTGCAGGGAGGAATGTCATGGATTAACTTCTTTGTGATTGGCTCTAATGAACTGCACCCCCGAGGGAGCGCTGCGCTCTGGAGAAGATTCACATTCAGGGGTGATGGGAGGGCCACCCCACAGCACACAGTGTGCAATCCCACCACCTGAAGGTGGATGAGAACAAAGGCATTACTTACACTGGTCATTCTTAAAGCTGTGGGGTGTGCTTTGCAGTGGAGGTCCTGATTTGTATCCAAGTAACTTCCAGTCTGCTTGCTTTGTTACTTACCCAACTTCATTAACAAAAGGTCAGTTCACCAGGGGCTTACTATTCAAGAAACAATGTGATACCTCTGGTGTTGCATTTATTTTCTGGTACTGTTTATCACAAAATAAACTTATTCTGATGCCACTCAGCTGCCAAATTTCATTGGAGTACCACCTATTGAAAGCATAATATCCTTCCATGCTGTTAACTCCAAGTGTGAGTAAATGCAAACACATATTCTTGGTTACATGATATTCCTTCCCTCCAATTATTTTCTGGTCTCTACATGGGAGCATAAGGCCTCCCTGATCCTGTTTCCCTGACCACACGAGGCAGCCTGCCAGCATATCCTCTTTGGCTAACACATGTCCAGAGGATCTCTTGACCTCCTGATCCCCACAGTCCTTCAGCATCTTTCTCGTACACTCACACACGTGCAAAAGCCATCAGACACTTAGCATGGAAAACTCACAATGCTAAGAACCATCAGCTTTTACACAGGCATTGCTACTGAGTTCAGCTGTTCTAGAGAATATTCATAGCATTCTGCAAATCCATAGTTCAGAATTAGACCATTGTTTCTTCTGTACAACCAACATGATTCAAGGTTTTAGAAAGCAGAGAAGCATAAGGCAAGGTGTTTTTTCTATAATGGTATGAAGGACTGAACTGACATATGCCAAAATCCACTCAGAGTAACTGTTGTTGTTGGTGATGTCCTTGCATGAAGGGCATGAAAGGAATTTAGGTTTGTATAAATTACCTCTGCACCAAGGCAGGAACCTGTGACTTGGGGCATGTGATTCAATTTTGTGTGGTCATCTTATTTTTTATGTTATTATAAGTAATCAAAGCATTAATGTGTCAGCTGGTACAGATACCTGAGAAAGCTCATTTGTCAGAAGGGACATTTTCTAAACTGTTTGAAATGCAGTGCAACTAATAAACCCATTTGCATTACTGTGTTGTATTAAATGATACAGCAGAATCACTAAAATCACAAATGCCTGTGGCACAGCAGCCTCCACAGCTGAACAGTCATTGCAAAACTGGATCTGGAGAGAAGCTCTCTGTGTGAGCCTGTTGATGATGCAGACAGGAGTGGAACCTCTGGCAACAGAGGTTGGTGGCCCCAGGATGGCATCTGTTCCCTGAGGCACCCACCACTGCACCCAAAGTGCTGCTGCATTGAGCAGAGCTGTGACAGATGAATGTTCTGCTGAAGTACTTGCTCAGTTTCCTCATCATCATCAATATCCCAAGAAGAAGCAGGGACATTGATTTCCAAGCCCCCTTTACTTGGTGGTGGCTATCCCAAGGTGTACTGCCAGAGGAACCACCAGGCACAGAACGAGGGAGCACAGCAACACAAGAGGGGCTGTCTTCCCAAAATACCACACCATCCCATCAGACAAGGTCATAGCTACACCAACACAGCAGGGTCAGCAAGGAGGGTACCATAAACCAGTGTGGCTTGGTGTATTTAAATGCCACATAGTTTGATGATGTTTTGGCAAACAAAGCAACAAAAGGCAATATCTATGTGTGAACTCACAGCTGCCATAGAAAATAATACAAGGTTATTTCTGCAGAAGGGATCTCTCTGCCTTATGTACTTCCAGAGGGGACTGTGAGCCAGCCCAGCAGCTCTCCTGCAAGTCATCCTCCCATTAGAAAGAATTGTGTGAATGCAGAGGCAACATGCATTAGAACATAGCCCATGGAAAGGGCTCAGGAGCCTTTTGGCTGAGCTCCAGCCTCGAGTCAGCTGAGCCTCTGCGGGAATGCTGGGCTCCTCACTGCAGTCATTGTCTGCGGGCTGACAGCAGCACAGCTGTGAGAAAGCACACTGAGGAGGCTTGGCAGAACTCTCCACTCAGTGCAAAATATTGCTGTAACACACTATGTTTGGAGTAACTATAGGAGTATCATTAAAACTGTAAATGTGATGATGTTCTCCCAGTGCCTGAGGCTCACAGAGCCATCAGCTTATCAGATATGAATGCAAGAGACTGGATCACACTCTAGAAATTTTTCATATTTTCTCAGTATAGGCTGCCTAAGAATAAAAAAATAAAAAAGAAAAAAAGAAAAGAAAAAAAGAGAGAGAGAGAAATTGAAAAGGAAATTCCTGAATAAAGGCAAAAAATTCATACCATATATGGCTAGGAATATTTGAGGAAGATGTCCTGATTATTAAAGAAAAAAAAATATTATAGCTAAACAGAAGATTATTGCCAATTTGTTCTGACAAACACTTTTGGCATGTCTCATCTGATAATGTCCAGTACTTCTCAGGCACTAAAAAGAACTGATGTGGAGACAATTAAAATAAATGCAATCTGCTTTGTGACCCCATTGGGAACTCGAATTTAAGTGCCAGAAAGCTATCAGCATTTTACACTTATGCACTTCCTAGGGGTCTTTCTGTCTCTTAGATTTGAAGATCACACCCCTTGGCTAGATCACAGAACTCCAGAAGGGCAGGAAGGGAAACATTTATAAATATGTAGTGAGGGAAATGGATAGATCCAGTAGACTAAAAGCATGACAAGCATGCACACAAATAAAGATTATAAAATTATTCTATGGTCAGAATCAGAGCTGTTGTGGGGTGCTTTTTCTGTAGTTCACCTCTGAAATACAAGGGGTGACATTCTTGCCCCACTGAAACCAGTGGGATTTGTGCCATTGACCTCAAGACAACTAGGATTTTACCCCATGTAATGAGCTATGAAACCAAGCCAAAAGAATCCCAAGTGTTCCTTGAACTCTGATGAACTGGAAATCCAGTTTCAAACTGCAGAGCTCATGTTGGGCTCTGCATGTAACAGATGCAAAGCAGAGGCTGTCATCTTCAGAAATACATCTGCAGGGGAGCTAGTCCCACAGACAATTTCGTGAAAAAAGAAAACCAAACCCCCCAAAAATCTGTTTTTCATGTTGGTCTAGCTACTACAGCTGTGTTCCAGTCAGTGTGCCTCTTCAGTCCAGGATTTTTTTCCCCCTTTCTCTTGAAGGAAAGTATTTGAAGCATGAAGAGCTATTGCTAAAATGTAATGTCCCATACTAAACAGGTGGATTATTACTAACAAAATAGAAAATATTATTTATGACTCTATTTACAAGATAACCAGGTTCATTATCATTTTATGGCATATGGTAGTTATTTATGGCATATGGGAGTTCCCCATAGAAAATTTTCCCATATCCAAGTCCTCATTCAACAGAAGAAAGATTCCTCTGTTGGTGACTCTGTAACACAGAAGAACTTGGGGTTTAAAGATCACATTTACAATATGCCATGTGTGGTTTTATCTGCCAGGGTAGTAGCTCATTGTACATGAAGAAAGGGCTGCATTGCCTCATTGGCAATGTATAATAAATTATTGACAGAAAGAGTATGTGCCCAGAGGCTGCAAATTCCTTTCTAGAGGGAATCTGGAAGAACCTTAGTTTCTGGAGGCAAATCCCCAAGTGCAGTAGTTAATAGGCTGTTTTCACTGTCCTCTCCCTGTCCTGTCATGAATGTGTCCTTTCACGGCCGCATTCGTTGGATGTTGATCTTGGTGGACTTCGAACTCAAAGCACTGAGAGTGGCACGATGACACTCTGCCATGGGGAAAGGAGAAAAATATGCTGCAATCAGAAACTAGTATTGGATTTGGGGGCTTGCCTCACTCTATTTCCTTCCCCTGCCTCTTGTACAAGGGAGTTTTTATGCCTCCCCTGAGCAGACATTAGCAGCATGGAGTGTATCTGCCTCAGAGCATCTGATGTGTGGAAAAAACACCAGAGCTGGCCCTGAGGGTGGCTGAGGTGACGTGAGGTGGCTGCCCACTGCACAGACTTGTCCATCTTTCTAAGTGACTAACTGCAGAACTGACAGCACAAGGAGCAGTCTGAAATCTGTGATGCATCCTGGATGCATTCCTGACTGAGAATGTTGAGAAATGCAGGCAGCCAGGGAGGAGAGGACTTGCAGAAGGCTCCTCACCTGGTTTGCTGACTGAAGTTAGGAAACCTTGTTAGGCCTCAACAGCAACAACCTGAAAACACTGAACAATAACATCTTCATTATATCCACAATATATTCTAAGACAGCTATCTATACACTGTTGGCCATTAGGAGCATAAGATTATGAATATCCTTTCCCACATGTACAGGAACAGACACAGCAACTTCCACCTAAATGCCAGTCCTGTAAGTTTTTAGCAGCTGGATGTTTCTGTTTTGCTTTTCTCTGTATTTAATGAAAATCACAGTGGTAAAAGAGCTCAGTGAAATTTATATTCTGTATTATACAGCTTGACAAAGTATTTTGCAAGCAGGAAAATACAAGTGAGATTTTAATGGAAGCAAAAAGCTGTATCCTGGATACAGTATGGTCCATTTACCTGTATCAAGGAGAAATGTCGCACCGCAATGTGTGTGTGTGTTACCATGAGATAACACATGCCTTCTGGGAATTAGGAAACACTTTGCCTTGCTTGAGCCTTCAGCAGAATGGCAGGAATTATCTCATGGTAATAAGTAACCCAAAATGTCTAATTCTTGCAAGAAAATGGCAAGGAGAAAACAAACAATTACTTCATAGTTATGAAAGATCATGTTCCTTCCCACTGACAAAAAAGTTAGTGATTGAAGATGCCTTGGGAATGTATCTGATCTGTCTAAATGCTTTTACCTAATGAATCTTTGGGTCTGCAGTTTATTATGCATATAGGTATAAACATATGTAGGGATAGACACCATTTTCGGATGTACATAGACATTTGAAAAAAACCTGTTATGCCTATACTTAATAAATTATGCACATATGTTTAACTTTATAGCTGTTTAACATGATGGTACTCTTTAATTGGAATTTGGAATTGTTTTGAACATGTGGCACTATTACACCTTTTTAAATGCTCTGAATGCTAATGCTGCAGGATGAAAATGGAGCTTTTAATACAAGGATTTATGTACAGGTTCATAAGTCAGTTTTAGAAACATTTAACTATATTTCATTTTGAAAATAACTAAATGTGCGTATTTAAAAGTATTATTTTTATAGCAATTAGTTTTTAATAGACTACAAAAGCAGCACCTGCAATCCGGAGAATACCTTTTGTCCCCAAAATTTATTATTTAATAGGTATTGAAGCTTCTCGTGATTAGAGCTAACTGCAAGATCATGACACATTATAAAGCTCTTCTCTGCATACTTAACTTCTGAGATTACTGCAGACTTACATGCCTGAAATCTGCCACAGACAGGCAGGCACATGGCTGTCTCATTATTCTCATCATCTCTGGGCAACATTCTACCACTCTCAGCCTTGGGTTCTTTAGGAATTTGCCAGAAGCCAAAAAACAGAAAGAAAAAAAAAGAAAAAGAAGAAAAGAAAGAAGTAAGGGAGGATGTTAATATTTGACTTCAGGATTAAAAGGGGTTTATGTTAATTATTGATCTGTCTCCTTTAATGTATATGACATGTCCCTTGAGACTGATGAGATAGCTACAGAATATTAACGACCTTTCCCTAGACTAACGTTAAGCAAAATATTAACAACAAAAATCGCATTCCTTTAGCCTTATTATTGGGAACAGATCAAAGAACAAATTTGTAGCTCCATAAACACGGGCCTCAAGACACATTCCTCATACCAAGGTGAGGGAGTCAGCCCCATTCGTTCATTTGCAGAATCTACTCTTCAGTGCTCATTATTATTTGATACATGACCAACACCAACATATTGCAGCCAATGGCTCGTTCATGAACTATGCATTAGGACAACTGCTTAGACCAGCTGCCTAAAGCTTGGCTTGGTTCGCTACATGGCACCATTTCTGACCCCTGCCTGTGCAGCTCTCCAATGCATAGGAAGATTTCAGCATGGCTAATTCAGGCAGTTTATTAACTAGGTGAACACTTCCACAAATATTTGCAAAACTTTCTTGCACCTGGATATGATTGCAAGGGAAATTCTGTTTATCAGCATTGTCAGAGGAAGCAAAACTGCATTTTTATTGAATTCAGAAGATCCAAAAATATGAGAAAAAGGAGAGAAGCATGGATTAACACATAAAAAATATGGTTCCACATAAAGAAATTAGCCAGGGTAACAGATTGAATGTGAGATTGATTTTGGGGGATCACTCCCTACTGTCAACTTTCTGGATAGACTAATTTATTCTTTCCATGCTTCTATTGCCATTAGTATTAGGGGCATAAGATTCCTCAAGAATCCCAAGATAGATGGGTAAAAGTGAATTTTGTGGTTGCACTGAACAAGTCTGAAGGGAGGAAGGCTGGTAAGATCCGTGAAACACAGATGGAGATAGGAAGAGTAATAATTTACTTATTTTTTTCCCTCTCCCAAAAGCAATAGCTCTCCCCTTTCCTCTCAGAAGCAGCAGTCCCAATCTTCTCTCCTATGTCTCACAGGCTGCTGGGAGTAGAGGGAAAGAAGATTGACATAGTGGCACAGCCATGCTGCAGGGAAACCAAGAGCGAGGGTGAAGAGAAGGATGGGATGGGATAGGGAAGGCTTGGACAGCTACTGCTAGGTGGTGGTCCCAGCAGCTGTGCCACCGGTAGGTAGGGCTCAGGTACTCAGGCTAGGACAATCCATGCTGGCTGTGCCATCCCTGGAAGCCTGCCACCCTCCCAGGGATGCCAGCTGCTGAGGGTCAGCTCCAAAGCTTTCCAATTGCAGGGGATATGAGGACTGTAATGAGAAAGATGCTTAGGTGCCATGGTAAAACAAGTTTTATAAGTAACAGAGGTAGAAGTATCACAGAATCATAGGATGGTTTGGGTTGGAAGGGACTTTAAAAATCATTTAATTCCAACCCCCCTACTGTGGGCAGGGACACCTTCCACTAGACCAGGTTGCTCAGAGCCCCATCCAATCTGACCTTGCCAGTGCCCCATGACCCTCAAAGTCAAGAATTTCTTCCTAATATCTCATCTAAACCTACTCTCTGCCAGTTTGAAGCCATTCCCCTTGTCCAATCACTACACACTCTTGTGAAAAGTCCCTCTTCAACTTTCTAAAAGGCCCTCTTTAGGTACTAGAAGATACTCTAAGCTGTCCCCAGAGCCTTCTCTTCTCCAGGCCGAACGGCCTCAATTCCCAGCCTGTCTTTTTGTCTTGTCAAGGAATTCCTGTTTTCATTGATGGCATTGGTTTAGATCTCTACCAAGCATCCCAATCTGTACATTTCTGTGGCCATTCATTAGTGGTTTTCTTATTGCTGTCACAATAAATTACTGTACAGTGAGTACGTGATTCTTAAATACTAGTTAATTTTGTTGGATCATCTTCCCCAAAAGGAACAATATTTTATTGGCTTTGTCCCTTGATATTCCATTCTCACCCTGCTATTTACTATGCTCATTTATTGCTTAATTTGAATTTTAGTCTGCTCTGCCATTTGTCCTCCACATCTCAGTATGCTATGTACTGGTAATAATAATAAAGATCCATATTCGGAGCTTATTAATGGAAGAATAAATTTGAAACTTCTGTTTAGGCTTCACCAGAAGTCTAGAGAGTTGACAAGCACCATGTTCTTTACACTGAAATTGCACATATATGCATTGCTTTTGGTGCAGATCGTGTTGTAACATCAAGGCTTTTGTATGAAGCCTTAAATTTACTAACCTCATGATTTCTCTCAGAGTACTAAAACAAATGAGTCTTAAAAAGAGTAAGTGGCACTTGTAATTAGGAACACAATTACAATGAGAGTGGAATCTATCACCATGCACTATTTTGATATAATTACTAAGCATTAACATTTGCTTTTGCCCACAAGATGAGTCACTGTCTGCATTAATGATGATGGGGACCAGCTTGTGTGCTGGTATATACTGGGATAGCCCCAGCGGGGTCACCAGAGAGGAGCTGTCTTACAGCCCTGGGGATTACGGCCCTGGCAGCTCCACCACGAGCCTCACTGGAAGTCAGATCCACTCTCTAGTGCATTTTCTCTAGGAGGTAAATAAAATGAATAAGTAACTCTGAATGAAAATCAGGGAAAGAAAAAACACTCCCACAAATGTGTGGTTCCCTTTCAGTGACTCAAGTTTACTGTACATGCTACATCAAAACAAATCTTTGCAATTACATTTTTCTTGGGGGAAGGGAGGAGGTTTTTTTTTTTTTTCTGAACTCCTACACCCTGGTTAAAAGCTTAAAGCAGGCTGAGTTGTGCAAGGCTGTGTTGAGACTGATTAGACAGGAAAGCGTGCTGTGACACTCCCATCCGTGTGAAAGAAGAACGGAGCAGATCCTGAAGTCCGTCCTTGCCAGAGCTTGATCTTCCTCCCACTTGTTCATGTCAGCAGTCCTGACACAGCAGCAGGAGATGCATCCAGTTCTTACTCAGCAACAACTGCTATGGAAATCAGAGGAAAGGGTGTGGGCTCAGCTGTTTTTTATCCATCAGGATTTGAACTACTGTGAGTTGTTTCCTAGTAAAAGCTTGATAAAAAACTGACCAGAAGACCTTAAGATTTGTTCCGGTGGATTTCTGTGCGTTTCTTCAGGGTAAATAGTGGCAATACAGGAGCAGTGCCAAAAGTAAGGCTTGAGACTTACTAAACTAAATCTAAACTGAAGAATATATATATATATATATATAGTTTGCAATGGAAATAAACTTTGTAGTTGTCGAAGACAGACTTGCAAACCATACTGGAAAGTGTTCTGGGACCACAGTGAGATCTTCTGTCCTATACTTCATTCCATCCACATCAGACCCATATAAAAAAAGAAATTGTTCTCTTAAGCAAACCATTAGCTTGGTAAACCTGTTTGCAGATATTTTACTTAGATTTTTAGTACTCCTAAAAGATGCTGGACTTAGTGTTTCAGCTAAATGTCCTTAATTCATTTTACATCACTATCAACAACACTGCGCAGCTGAGTTACGAAAATCCCAGAATGAAGTCTGGCATTTTCTTCCATCCCTGTAAGCACTGGCACCATCACAGAGGAGTTTTGCTAACTCTAAACTAAGCTGATAAGTTACAGAGGGGAACAACTTTCCCTGTAGCAGCAGAGGGCCAGATAGGAATGACTGGCCATGGTTAACCCCTGACAGATTTGAACAGTGACCTAGATACCAGAAGCAGCACAGCACCTAACAACATGAAATAGAAACAAAATCCATAACCTTCATTAAATATAGTGTTGCATTTCATCCCACTGCAGAGACGTCATTATCATGCTGTGGGCAAAGATGAAAATAGCACGCCTGATACTATGCATTTATATAATGCATAATAATGCTTAGCAGACATAGAGCACTGTTCATTCTCAAAACACAATCATTTAAACCTCAATAAAACTGTGAGGTAGAGCAGTGTGTTGCTTCTTTTTATTTTTTTAATCATTGTTTTTCCCCTAAAACTTATTGAGTAAGTGCATCAAGGAACAATAGACCTATGGCCAAATTCTGATCAAATTACTTTGGTGAAACTACTAATTATCTTTGAAGCCAATGGAAAACTTCCAGCAATATGACCAAAATCAGAATCTGGATCCTATTTGTACATGCCGTAAAGCTGAATTGTTATTGGATAGCTTGGCACATCTAAAAATAACCCCTTTGGTTTATTTTTATCTCATTTTGGAAATTAGGTTCACATTGTTTCTTACTTCTCTGGCTAACTTAAAAAGTAGAATGTGACATCATGCTTCTTTTCTTGTTTGCTGTGTTCTCCTATCTGTGTCCAGGCATCCTCCTTTCCCAGCTGGGAAAGCAAGATGATGTGGTTTTGCCAGGCGATGGTTCTGGTGGCAGAGTAAAGCCCTGTTTAGTCAGTTATCCCTCCTCAGGAGTGGCCAGGGAATTCAGAGTAAGGTTCCCTTCCCTTTCCCTGCACCTGACTTTGGGGTGCTGGTTTTGTGCAGAGATTTAGTCAATTCAAAGTGAACCCTGCTGCCTATCGTTCTCATCTGTTTGTTTTACACCCTCCTGGGATCTTTAAAGGAGACTTGTAGAATCCGTCCTCATTTAAATCCATGGCTGAAGCTACTGCAGCCAAGGTTACTGCCAGCTCTGACTCAACAGCTGTCAGAGGAGGCCCAGATGGCCTTCCTTTGCTCCTGATAACCTCAGAGAAGGTGGGATGGATTTCAGCTTAGCCTTCAGTCCACTGTAAGATGTGGTTAGGACAACTCATGGCAGTCAGCAGCTGTTGGCCATTTTGTTCCACATGCAAATTCTGGGAGGGATAAAATTTACTTTCTCTTGTGGAAGTAATGAATTCATTTGAACAGGCCATTGTGGTTGAACTGTTAAAAAGTTCAGGAATGCCTGTGTCAGTTCTTTCCTTCCAACATTTTATTCTATCCTGTCATTTTGTCAATTAAGGCTATTCTGCCAGTTCAGTGCAGTCAGCAGAAAACAAAACAAGGCGACTGCTTTTTTTTGGGGAGGTGGAGGAGGGGCTAGGGGAAAGATGGAAAAAAAGTACCACATAACCCAAGTCATTTTAAGCCTCTAAAGTGGTAGAATGACTCAATAAAAAATGAAACCTAGTACACTCAACAAGGTATTTTAACCAAATAAGGTATTACAAAAATAAGTCCTAAATAAGTAAAAAAATACTCACACAGAGAGACATACACAGACATGTTTAAATGCTGCAGTCAGTTTAGCTCAAATCTTTCTTTCCTTGGTCACCTTAAAATGGGCAGAGGAAAGACTTCAAACTGACGCCACGCTCCCTGAGGATTACACAGAGTCTTTGCCACAGTTAGAGACCTACCTTTTACAGAATCATTTACTGGATCAGCTCATGACAAATCCTGCAATTGTTACTGTATCAAAAGCTGTTCTTCCTTGGATCAGAATATGCAATACTGCTGCAGGACAACTCTGCACCTTTCTGCATCAAGGAACGTTTGTTGTGCTGCTGTAGAATACATCTTTGGAAAAATTAGATCCTGCCAGGGATAGCAGCTCCATTTAGCACAGAGTTTCTGTTTCCACAGAAACCACACCACTGCAGTCTGCAGAGGGCAGATGTGGAGTGAGAACATCTGTGACCACTTAGGTTAATTGCCTCTCCCAACTCTTCCCCCACTTCTGGTCTCCGGTGGCCCTCTGAAGATCAATGGCAGATCACCAGGCATCTTACTGCAGGCTTTCTGCCATCCTGCCCCACCTCCTGGGGTTATCTAAAGCTGGTTTTAAAACCTTATCCAGAGTGTCCCCAAGGACTACTTTTGGTGATTCTGCTGTCTCCTTTGTCCCTGGCTTTCTCTCTGCTCCTGGACAGACCATTTAGACCCTCTGCTCCTCAGATCTACAGCCTAGCAACAGCTCAGGAAGCTTCCCAGCTCAAATGTAGAGGTGCATTGTGTTTTATGCGATAGCTCAGATAAAACTGTGATAGGAATCATGAGGATTTAAATAGTTATTTTACTCTTTAACATGCTTTCATAACAAATAAATATTTTCAGATGAAAGGAATACCAAGATATCGCATATTCATTACAGATACTTTCAACATACTACATTGTTTTCATTATTATTCTGATACTCTTTTCTAAGAATGTTAATGTTTCCCAAAAAATGAATAGCAAAAAAGATGTTGTCAGTGCTGATGCATGAAAATGATTCAAGCCTTACCTCCTCTGCCAAGATACTAATCTAAATTCAAGCTACAAAAAAAAAAAAAAAGAGGAAAGAAAGAAAACGAAACTTTTTTAAAAGTAAGTTTGAAACCACTACTAAAAGCCACAACAGTCAAAAAATGCTGCAGCAAAAGAAAATGGGGTGAAATTCACGGATTTGCCATTGCCCCAGGTTTCACTGTGGTTCTACCTCAGTGCTACGGTGGCTTGCTAGTTTCCTTTTGAAACTCTTCAGATGTGGGAAGAAGTTGGCTGTATGGCTGAAGAGACTGGGGGCATCAAAAGAAAGATAAGATATCAAAGCTGAAGGAAACAATCAAAACTAAGCTATTTTTAGCCATGATTATTAAGAGACAGTGTGGAGATCTTTAACATAGTGGGACCACTTTACAAGACCCTTCTGGTTCTTTAGGCCATCAGAGACATGCCCAGGGACAGAGAAACTGCCCTTACAAGCTTCTTCAGACCACTGACAACCCACACGTTTAAGAGGCAATTCTCTCTTCTCTGGAGTAGATTTTCTGATACCATTTTAAAGGCCTTGAGGATGTGTAAGAAATTTCTGCAACTATAAAGTTGTACTGTGATTTTATTATCCTTCTCCCAGGTGTCCAGGCTAATCAGTGACAATCAGTGCTTTTATTTACTGTTTTCATATGAAGTCCTCACACGGATATTCTTAGGGCAGTTCTTTGTAATGGCAGTGAAACAATAAAAACCTTCAGTCACCCAGAAAAAGTGAAGGCACAAACTAAACTTCTAAATTTCAGTACAACTGACCTTGAGACAAATTCTGGCCTGTTAAATATATTAAAATGTTTTGGGGAGGTTTTTGCACATACATGATAAGAGTATTCCCAAAAGGTATGGCTTGCCATTAAAAAAAAAACCAACCAACAACTCATTTGTTTCCAGGTTTAAAGTATTAGGGCAAATTATAAGTTACTTAACTTTCCACCAAGACTTCCTAATGATTCTTCAGCAAAATTAGAATCTTGATTGTAACTATTAACATACTTACAAAGTCTGCATATATTCAGAGTGCATGTAACTTTTTCTGGTGTCCCTCATGAAAGTAAACAATCCATGGAGCCCTGTACCTGCAGTTTGTAATGACCTCCGGACTCCTTAATGCTATAGAAGCCTTATTGCATGCAGCTGGAGGTATTTTACTCTTTCATATTTGCCAGGTCTTTCATTTAGTTTTCCACACTACAGTAGATGTCCTAGTGTAATGAAAGGTAATAAAGAGCAAGATTTTGCTCTGTTTTATTCACATCCCAGTGGTCACCTGTTCCTGTGTTATTTTTTAATCTCTCAACCTTTTGCTGTTGAGAACTGAATTTGAAAATAGTGGGAAAAGGTTTCATTCAAGCCCAGTGTCTGAAATCACTACTGCAGTAGTGGATGGGATTTGGGTCCTAGTAAGGTAGTAGAATATCCACATTTTCAGTGCTGAAGTGGCAGCCACTCACTAAATATACACCAGTCCTGCTGGGCACCAAGCAGGACTTAATGCTGTTTGAAGCAGCAATAACTTTTGGCATGTTTTAATTGCAGGTCTCAGACAGTTTGAAGCTTTCTCCTTCCAGGCCATTTTTATTCTCAGCCCTCTGCCTTCCTTCTGCTTTGGAGAGTGACTGAGTTATGACAGGACCATCTTTGTGGTCACCTTTTCTTCCATGAAGCTCTTCAGTCATTGTCCCTGCCTTTTCTCACCTGGGGGAAATATGAAGCCTCTAGTAATAACAACAAAATTAAAAAGAGCTATTAAATAAATGACTGACCTTGGTAACATGAAAGAAGATGATAACACTAACAACCATAGCAAAAACAACTGCAAAGCAGATCTTCAGATAACAAGAATTATGACATTATTACACTTCTAATTTCTGATGAAAGTTTCCTACTAAATACTTACCAAAGCTTATTCAAATTGTAAGGCAGGAAGTCTCTCTAAGCATTGCCTTAGTTAATGGAACCATTAAACACATTTAGAAGACATTGGAGCTTATGCTTCTTTTTTCTCTGACCACAGGAGCATATACAAATCCATACCAGGATGGGTTTGCCCCACTGGAAGTTTTGACCAAGTAAGGATTGCAGAGTCAGGCCCCACACAGAGCCCTAGACGCAGTCTTGTTCTTACTTGGGATAAAAGTGAGTGCATTTTGATGAGCTAAGCAACTAAACTGGGTTAATATCCAGTTTGTCAACAAACTTGTTTTGGCATGCCGGCTAGACCATGGCTGCTTACCTTGAATAAACCTAATCTTGGGTTATTTCGTTCCCAGTAAAATGAAGGACCCTAAAATTTCCTTTGCAGTTGGTAGTTCCAGCTATGTGAGGAGAGAGCTAGGAATTCACAAAAGCCCTTGCCAGGGTTTGGGAGGCTTTGGTCCAAGGATGAGCTGGGAACCTCTATCATTTCCAGACTGACAAACCATGCATGCTCAGAGCGACAGGATGCTGAATGTGCAAACAGCAATTCTAGTTACACTGCTCCTACAACATGGAGATGTTCTCTACCTGTGCCTGCACCAGCTTTTTTCCCAAATATGTGGAAAACTCCACTGTGGGCTGACCAGTGCTGAGGAGCTGGGTGTACCTCTTGAATTACATCAGAATTAATATTGTCAGAACTAAACATACACTGCTAGTGTGCTTACCTATACATACAGATGAATATATATGGGTTATTTATAAGTAATGTATACTTGTCAGTGCTCTTTCATGAGCACATAAGAGCTTCCTGAAGATAGATATACAACTGGTGAAGTGCCTTCCCAAGCGTTTTCCTAAGGAAGGTTTTCCAGAACAAGGATTTGGTTTACAGAATTTATGAAGATGTTTACAGCCTCACCTACACAAATCTGTCAAAATATTGCAATGGAAATTCAGGCCCACTGTTTTGCTTCTGGTGCAGGGGAAGTTGGGGGGTTACTTGCATTTTTAGAATTTGGTGTAGAGTTTGGCTGGTTTTCCAGCAAAAGCTGCTGCTGTGTAAACACTAGTAACTTCTCAAAGACAAAAATGTGTGTATGGTTCTAATTTTAAGCACATGAGGTCATTGGTTAAGTGTTCAAGGACTGTAAGCTGGTTGGACGTGAGCAGAGGGATGCGCTGCAGTCTTGTTGATCCCATTTCAGCTTCAAGTGGGTAAAGGAGGCTGGCGGGCTGGCTGAGGTGCACAAATAAACAGTGTGATTTACACAGTCGGTCGGATGCTGACACAGGGTTTTACAAACCTCGAGAATCCATCTGCAGACTTGAAGCTGTGCGAGAGGCAGAAGGGCTGCCTCACTGCCCTTCCTTGGACTCCTTGTTACCAGAGATAATGAAAAGCCAAGGAGGGACAGCTCCTGGCAACCCACCAGCCAACATCAGCGGCCCCAGCGCCCCACGGGCTTCCATCCCACAGCCCACACGCAGCGGGTCCGGGGCTCCCCAGGCCACTGACCGGCCGAGCCCCGCCGGCTTCCTCCGAGGCCCCTCCATCGTGCCAGGCTGAGGGATACGCCCGGTCCCCCGGCGGGCCCTGACGGCGGGGCCCTGCGGCACGCCTCCCCTCGGCGGGCACCATAACTGTCCCACAGAAGCACAGGCTATCCCGAGTTGGAAGGGACCCACAGGGAGCATCGAGTCCCACTCCTGCCCGTGCACAGGACAGTCCTATGAATCATACCATGCGCCTGAAAGCGCGGTCCTAAAGCTTTTCGAACTCTCTCACGCTGGTGCTGTGACCACTTCCCTGGGGAGCCCGTTCCAGTGCCCAACCACCTCTGGGTGACGAACCATTTCCTGATATCCAACCTAAACCTCCCTTGACTGCGGGCCATTCTCTCGGGTCCTGTCACAGGCCACCACAGAGATCAGTCCTCCCTCTTGTTGACTATAAGGTCCCACTTCACTTCAGCCCCGGGCCCAAGGCGCGCTCCCGCCCGGCCCCCACCCAGCCTG